>JAFIDM010105288.1:0-11750 GCA_023159025.1 Thereuonema tuberculata | reverse complement strand
CAACATCTTCATGCGTCGTCGTAGATCGAAGGCAATAGTCGTAGTCTGTAACGTATTTCATGGCTTTGAAACGCTGCCCAAAGCCCGAATAGGACACTACGGGCGATTCCGAACTCTCGGCTACAACTAGGAAGATAGTTACTTTGCGCCCTTCTTCCAATGCAATCTTCTTCCATTGCGCATGCAATGTAGCAAAATTATTCCATAACATTTCAATAGGGAATAGAAAAAAAGTTAAGTCAGTCTTTCATGTTCACTAAATAGAGATTAAATTTAATGCTTAATTTAAAGTGATTTATGAGGTTTAGAATATTTAAAAATTGTAATAACAAAATTAATATTTCTATTGTTATTACTAATAGTAATTTCAAAAGATAAATTTTTCTTTGAAATAAATTTAACGCAATATTTAGATTAAATAAAACAAGGAAAAAGCAGGCAATTTGTTTTGATTATGTTTCTGCCAAACTTTTTCCTTGTTTTATTTAATAAATTTTTCTTGTATACAATTTATAACATTGATCGTTGATTACAGAAATTAACTCAGTATTTGTTGGGTTTGGTTGAGAAACTTAAGATTTCGTTAAATGTTTAAGAAAAAAGGGGCTCATTTGAGCAAAAAAGTTGCCAAGGAAATTCCTCTGAACAAACAGTAAATGAAGAGAAGGCTTGTTTATTTTCTCTATTAAAATAAATTCACTTTTAATCCGAATTCACTTCTGAACAAGTTTAATTTGGTTTCAAATGAAAATTTAATTAAATCGGGATACTATTTTTATAATGTTAATTATTTTTTAACATAAACACAATTCTATTTTAATTACGAATTATTAAAACAAAATTATAAAGCAAAATTTTTTATAATGCATTTCAGTTTTATTTGTTTTTACAAGATTTCTGAAACTTGAAACGGATTGTTTTTTTTTTACTCAGAAAGTAATTAACACAACATCCAATTTATTTTACTATTAATTAATCTCGTGCATTTAATTTGAAAGGAAGCGCGAGCTAATGATTTGTGTTGAGAAATGTTATTAAATATATTCTTCTGAGTATATTAATGCAGTCACTGGATATAGGATTAAATTTTTAAATATTTGAAAGACGAAAGAAATGTGAATAAAATTAATAATTTGTCTATGAGAAACGCAAGATATTAGTTACAAATTTGTAAACAAAATTTTAAATTACATAATATTTTTGTAGAATGTTTTAAGATCAAGAGATTTTCTGTGTAAGGGCCTACACTTTTTTATTAGATGTTAATCTTACAAATTGAGAGGTAGTGCTTACTTCTTAGCTATGACTCCGAAATGGTTGATATTTTCAATTCCATTACGTCATTTATCCGAATGAAGTATTTTATCCTGATTTTTGCAAATACTTCGTAACTTATATAGTCCAACCATGATTAGACAATTCTCCGAATGATTGCCGCCTAAAGAAACAAGTCTATCTACTTTAGTGTAGTGTTAATAGTTGTTATGTGAAATATTTCTTTTGTCACTGTTGTAATTCGAAGATATATACTGTATAGAAATAATCTTAATTTGTCCTTATAATCAGGTAATAAGCTTGATAGAATAATTTGATTGTAGAGTGAATTAGACTTTGTTTTGTATAAACTCATATTCGCATAAACCGATCCTCAACTGTTTATAGTATTATATTAATACTACAGGCTAATAAATAAATAAATATGTAAAATAAATATGAATATACTAATCTTGTCTTTCTGTAAATTCATCACAAAGTGGACTAAAACTTCAGAAATTTGTAGAAAGTCAGTTATATTCAAGAAAAGCTGGACTATACTTTATTTTATCGCATTTTCCATCGTTATTCAGATTAATTAGAATAATTAACAAAATTGAAGTTTAACCAAATGAAGTCTTACGATAAATATAAAAATCTGAAGAAATTGTTGAGATTCACTGAAAATCGCCCAACCCAATAAAAAGAATATTTGACTCTTTAAATATTTGTATTTATTTAAAAGTTTGTGAAATTAAAAAACAAAAATTCCCTCCGAAAGACAGATAGCCATGAAATCACTGAAGGACCAAGAAGGTACTATGTAGCCGTGAAATACGCATTTGGTTAATGGCTCAGGGTCTGCAGTAAATCTCTGAATCCAGTAATTATGGATGTGATCCCATTCCTTTCCAATTCAAAATCCGATTAATAGCTTATTATTATTATTATTATTATTATTATTTATATATTTTGAAATGAAATCGACAAATGCACGTTGTATTTGTACGTAAACATTTGAAAGAGATTCTGCAAAAAAATTAAAAGAATATACTTCGTGCTTTTTGTATAAATTAAAGTGCTACTGTCATCTTAATAATATTAAAATACTATTTTTATTTATAAAGGAAGCTTTCTTTGCAGTATTCTGCTGCTCTAAAACTTCCCCAACAATAGGTTTATTGAACTTTGACATCATTTTAAATGGTTTATAACAAAAACCATTTAAATTGTCTGTTAAAGTGATATCCCTAAATCCCACAAGATGCCGCTGTAGGTGAAAGAAAGATAAATATCTGTACATAAAAGTACATGGAAAAGTTTCTTTTCTAATAACAAAGTCGTTCTATTAAGAATATAAAGTAAAAATACGTTTATTTTCTAACATCATACCAAAGCAATTATTACTGCATATAATATTTTTAACGAATTTTTTTAATGGGAAACTTAAGTTGGAAAGGTCACTCTTGTGAGGGAAAATGCGGTGAAGTTCTTACTAAGAATTCAAAGGATGATAAGGCTACTACAAAAGCAGGTGGAAAATGATGATCTCTCTCTTCCATCTATAGTAGACGTAGCCATGAAAGAAGCTGTTGGTTTATCAGCAGAGTCCACACAAGAAATTGGAAAAACTAAAGTGAATAAAAAGGAATCAATAAGACCATAAACACAATATAAAAAATAGCAATATCTATTAATAAAATAACAATACAACCGGGTTTCGATCCGGGCTCGCCGGTCGTTTTCAAATAGAATAAGAACAAAATACAGACTGCATGATAAAATACAAAAAAATAACAAGCCGTGATTGGTCAAGCTAATAACTGGTGGATCACCTAGTAAAAAATAATGAAATTTGAAATAGTAAAGAACATTATCAACAATTACAGAAAATTATTAACAAAGGGAATCAGCTATTACATTTAAAAAAAATAATACAGGAATCAATGAGAGGAATTACGATTAGTTATTATAACGATCGTTATCCTTGTAAGGGAACCCATAGTGATAGATAGGTCTAAATAACATTAATGCAAGGGTGTTTCTAATAAAGTGGCCGGACAGTGCATATATGCCGATAAACAGAATAGACATTTTAAAACTGTATTAATATAATTATAATTCCAAAGGAAACCTTTTAGTCAAGGTGAGAACCCTGGAACAGATGTTTCGAGCATATTAGGGCTCCGTTTAGCCAGGGCTACCCAGAGTACATAAAGTGTCAAAGGAATACATTAAGAGTAACCAAAATGACCCCTCCAAAATTAAGAGAAAGATAATAAACATGGAAACAAATCCTTGTGCATCTGAACGCTCACTGCGAGAGGCATTGTTTTAGAAATTGATCAAGTAGCCTTATCATTAGATTCTCCCGATTCCTTATCAGTGTTTGCTGAATTTATAAGTTTGTTTTCATTATAAAATAAGACCAATGTTTTCACTATTCATTTGCTATCCTTCTTGTAATTAGAGATAAGCAAAGTACTCATCAAAGAATATTTAACTAACTTCCTTAAGAAGTCATTAGCAATTTCTAGCAGGGATTAAATTAATTAAGGATATTGATTTAACTTTAAATAATTTTAAAATAATACTTCCAATAAGAAATTCTTATATTAATTAATGGACATAAATATTATAATCTTATATCCAAAGATTCGTCAGCATGTTAAGGATATTTTACATTAACAGAATCAATCTTAAAGGTATATTGTTTTATAATAGCCTTTTATAGATTCAATTTAGCTGATTACAGATTTTTTTTTCAAATATAAAATCAGACTTAAGGTCAAAATCTTGAAATTTACTTTGCATCAAATGAATTCCAGAATTTAGAATCATTTGCATTTAAAAATTTAGCAATTGAAGAAAACACTTTTCTACATAATCTTTTGACATAAGCTTTATGACATGAGCTCCAAAACTTATTTGAAACATTAACGTAATTTTAGTTTGTTTATAATAGAAATTTTGGATACAAATGTAACTATCGTAAAGTTGTTGTTATAACTCTAGCTACAATAATGTAATGGAATCCTGCTATTGAAGGTAGATTTAGAATCCCACAGATTCTCTATTGCTAGTTTGGTCAGCCCAACGTCCGTTCGCCTTTAACTCCTGAGTAGGAAACCAGGTACCCATTTGATAGAGCGCTGGTTCAGCTCTAAGGTCAGTCTGAAGGAGAAATAAAAGTCTCCGATCACCTCCGGGAATTGAACCTAGACTCTTCCAGTCCTTATTCCTGTATCTAAACCATTGGATTAGCAGATCCACTTATAGATAAATAAGACTTGTGTTTTCGTTTTTTTCAAAAGGAGAAAGGCATGTGTAATTTATAAACACTATTTTTAAAGTCTTTAGAATTTGAATGAAAGTTTGTTATTAGAAAGAGATATCTTTTATTCTTAATTTTTTTCTTTTGTTTTTATTTTTTTATTATTAGATTTTTTTGTTCAAAATTTTCATTTTGAAGAATGTTTTTAAAAAAGATTGTTTTTATTTTAATTGTATCATTTTCACATCAAAATGATTTTAAAATTGGGATAATCTTCTTTTTTATCCATTTAATTAAATAAAAATACTCAATAATTAATAAAATACTTAATAGCCTCATTCCCTTAATACCATGTCTTTTGGGATTTAGTTAAGCTATGAAATCCTGTCGTTAAACCTGTTTTCTAGTTTTTATTTGATTCGTTGAAAGCCACTGAACGAATTGAAGTCATTGCAAAACTGTGATCGTAAAACTCCTGAATTTCCTTCCTGTATTTACTTAATGTCCTTAAATGATTTGAAGGTAATTACAGTAACACTCGAAAACTGCTGGTAATCCAGAACGTTTGGTTTTCTTTTTTGAAAAAATTAAGAAACTGTTTATAATTTGACTGGAATATCTATGAATATTTTGGGAACTGTGTTTGTTTTTCTATATTGTTGTTAGTGTTCAGGCGATAGAAGTTTAAGAGTTAGAAAAAATAAGAAGATTTTCTGTCTTTGTAAGATTAACGATTTAAGCCTTTAAAGTATAATCTTTAATCCTTAATTATTAAATTTTAATCTTTATTATTTTATTCTTTATTCCTTTGACGATCGTTAATCTTTGATCTTTACTCTTTAACCTTTATACATTTGACGACTTGAATTAATCGACGAATTCAACGACCTTTAATTATAAATGGAAAAATATTACTTACAATAGTTCCAGATGTAAATCATCAATTCCAAAGTTCTGAGAATCTTTAATAGTAATCCTGAAATATATAAATGGTACTTCTGGTAATAAACTTCCTTCGTATCCCTAATTCCTCTCTCACTTAGGTTGCCTAGCAACAACTATTTCCTGCAAAATATTTGTAAAAGAGAATTAGTCTTTTAAACATTCAGAAGTGAAAATCCTTAATTCAAACAATAAACGATGTATTTCGTATTATGCAATTTTATCCTTATGCTTTGATTGCATAAATACGCCAAATACTTATGGATTTCCTAAGCCTTATCACTTTGTGGATTGAAATTCCCATTTCGAGTCGTCACTTCACAAAACGGAAAAACGAACTGTTTGTCGAAAAGCATACAACACTATTACTGAACGTGTACGTTAAACTCTTTGTTATCTTGACAATTAAACTAAACAATGATACTTCACTTTCGCACTTGGCGTTTCGTTGTCTTTGAACAGTCAATCTTTTGCAGTGTATATGTTCCATATAATAATTGAAAATTAATTTCATTTCAACAACAATAAGATTATTTAAAGTGCCAGTATATCAAATATTATATATGCCTACTACATTGGCACTGGTGAAGAAAAAGGTATGTAAAACTAATTACCTACATAATGTACAACGTTTCAGGAACTTCTTTACAAGTTCCTTTTTCCAGTATGGTCCCCCTTATATTTAATAGTGGCAATTGTCCTGAGTAAATATAAGAGTATTGTTCACGCATCACAACCAAGTTTTCTCAACAAACACATCACAACAAAGGACTGTTTCCAGCCATGACTACTTCCAACAGTTACCATTCACAACCAAGATTTATCAACAAACAGATCTCAGCAAACACATCACAACAGAGACTATTTCCAACCGTTACGGAAAATCACACACAGCCGCCGTATTCCTTCCAAAAGAAAGCCTTTAAATATAAGGGGGACCCATACTGGAAAAGGGAACCTGCAAAGAAGTTCCGAAACGTCGTATATTATGTTGGTAATTAGTTTTACATACCTTTTTCTTCACCAGTGCCAATGTAGTACACATATATAATACTTTAAGTTGTTTTTTTATACTGAAGAACTTAAGATAGAAAAAGTATTTAAACAGAAATTAAAGATTCAAATGTGATTGAGTTTAAAAAAAGAACGGAATGATGTTGATTAAAGTAACAGCCGAGATACAATACTTTGAATTGAGCTAAAGGAATAATTCAATCAAACGAATAATGTTGGGGAAAAGAATCCAAACTATTAAAATCATTCAACTTTAGTGCTTTATATTGACTTATTATTCAATATTTTTTTTCAGTGGCCGATATGTAAAGATTAAAACTCTTATGACTGCTTTACACACTCTCGAAAAATTGCCTCAAACGCGCTCGAAAATATGTTGTTTTCCAGTTTCAGCTTGACAGAAAAGCGATCGCTTTACAGGTGTGAACGGCAAATCGCGTTTTGCTCTCGCTCAGCTCTTAATTAACAATAGTTCTCGACGAAGCGACAAAAAAAAGTTGAATTCGCAGCTTTGTTTTGATATTATTAATTCTCATCTCATGTCACAGAAGAGATAAAGAAGAAGGAAATAAAGATCACGGAGGAAACAAATGTTATGAATCAGGTCATGGATTGAAACCACGAGCTAAGAATATCCAGATTTCAGCGTGAAGTTAACACTATCGTAGAGTTTGAAGAAATTTTCTTGCCGCAAAGTGCTGGTGTCAACTTGCATCTAATTTTTGCCTGAATTAAGAACTTGCTTTATTTGGAGCAATAGGCATGATTTTCGGGTAAGTGGTTCATTTTGGAGCCACTTGCCTGTTTCAGACAAGTTTTCAGGAGCCTGTAAAGCAGCCATTAATGTTAGTTATTAGCAGTTTACTTATTACCATTGCTTAGAGATGACTTTTTTTGTAGAGATGATTTTTTTTTAACCATTTTTTTGTGGACTTAAGAATTTTCAGCAAATTTTAATAACTAAATATTTATCAGATATTCAGAAAGAAAAGATGTCCATCTTCTGGTTAATGCGAAAAGTTCTGGCTGATTTATTGTGAATTTTTGGAGCCAATCGGATAAGACTCCCTCCATTCCTTACTGAGCATTGTTTTAGTATTTCGTTGTGGTTAAATTAACATGTGCTCAGACCCTCTTAGAAAGAAATCCTGCTTTTTATGGACACTTAGTGCAAAGTAGCTTTTCTTTTCAATTAAATCAGCGGAATATCTTTCGGTTGATTTCCCACTGACCAACTGTTGAAATCAAAGTAATAAGAGACATAGACTTCAGATGGGACTCAAGACAAATTCAGGGGAAATCCTCAAGTGAAAGAAAGAATCACTCTCTACATTAATTCGAATATTTATCATCAGTTCTGTAAAATTTTCATTGTAATTTTATCTTTTTCTAAGTAGAATTTGAATCACATTATAAAAGATGAGACAGTTGATTTTTACCACGTAGACAAACTCTTTTGGGTCTGAATCTTTGGTTGTGGTAAAATTAAGTGCAGGAGTGGAGTTGCATAATGAGCTGATTTCTGGCATTCCCAGTGGTAGGACTAAAAATGATGATATTTCTACAAACCCAGAAGTACCATTTAAACGAATGCAATGTTCACGATCCCATTATAAAATCTAATTTAAAATTAGTTCAGTCAAAAAAAAAGGTTTGCTGGAGATCTCTTCTGTGTTTAAAAGTTAAATATTCGGTATTGCGGGATATATAAGCCCTACGATGATCCCACACCCGCTGGGCATAGGATATGCGAGTCTTGCCAATGTATATAAAGGTGCTTTCCTTACATGGAAGAGCATAAACCACTCCTCTAATTTCTTGTTTTTGATTTATTGCACGGAGGGGCTAAGATATTTGCAATAGTGTTATTGGCCGGAGATGCAATGGTGATATTAAAAGGAGCACAAATTCATAATAATTTAGGAAACAAATTGGAATAATAATCAATAGAAACGAATTGCTTTTTTGGCCTAATTGGAGATGAAGGTATGTTATTTTAATATCTTTTGATAGCACATTTGAAATGCTGTGAAATGAATGACTCTGGAAAGCCATTATTCACCAATAATTTCTGAATGATATTTAACTCTTTTTCAAATGCACATTCAGTAGTAGAGATAAAGAATGTCCTTATGAACAAACATAGATATCAGATTGATCTTGAAGACCAACGGAATGTAGGATTCAAAGTTCATTAAAATTCCTGAATAAGTTGGCTATCTATTAAACGGTATTAAATTTCGTAGAAGTTTGGTGAACCTTGACATTTAAAAGTGGTATTTTCCCCCTTCTTCCACTCAATATCAAATAGTATACAAGGATGAATTTGGGAAAATATATCAGGGATACCTAGAATACTACAGTCTTCTGCATAACTAAGATGTTATCTACGTATTTGTAGTACATTGGTATGTGAACCTCTCCAGTACCAAGTAAGAATAATGCAGTGTCTTTAAAATAAATTATAACACACTCAAAAACAATGACGGACGCCGCCAGTCCTATGAATAAACCAGATGTTTGTCTATATATGGAATTCCACAACAAAGAACTGCATTTTAAAAATAGCTTCAATAATCGGCATTAATTTATCAAAATTATGCTGTTGTACAAAGTAACTGCAGGTCTTGTTTGTTCTTGAAAAACCAAATGTTTTTCAAACCAAATGTTACATAGCTTGAAAAACCAAATAATACGTAATTGATGTAGAAAGAGATTGCACATCCAAAGAAGATAAGCGATATCCAGGAATAACTGGGTTTTTTATTAATACTGGTGGTAAACTATCTACTGTTATGCACACTAAAAATTGATGAAACATCCAACTTTTTCATTTTCCAATAAAGAAAATCGGTTCAACACTTAATAGCCGAATTTCTACAATTTGTGATAGGCATAATTGGGTAAAGCCCTTGGTCGTTAGGTTTCTTATGAATTTTTGTAAGAGCCTTTAAAGAAGGAATAAGAAAGATAAATTCAGCAAATTCCGATGTAATGGCGTCACTTGAGAATAGGCCTCTAATACCTCTCCTGTTGTAATGTAGTGAGTTTTTGATCTTTAATGAAGAAGACTTATCCGTCAGTTTGAGCAATAAAATTATCAATCGTATGGTAATAAGTATTAGCCAATTAAATTACTGGGTTATTACCTTTATCAGATTGAAGAAAAACCCTTTCCTAAAGCATTTAAAGCAGGCAAAGGTACGAACGTGCCGCTCAAATTCATAACCATATTGTGATAAAATTGGTGGGTAGACCATCTCTTACAACTAAGAATTACCAATTTCTTCACATGACTAAATGAAATATTATTATAACGTTGAAAATATCCGTTAGCTGCAAACACATGTGAAAGCAACTTCATTGACAACAGAGCTCAGAAACGTGACACGTTCTCTAATATAATGCATGAGAATCTGCATTATGATTGAGTTGCCTACGTCTCAATTTCACAGAAAACCATCGATACCTGGAACATCTGTAGCACATTTTACTTCAAGAATCTTCGGTGTGACGTCCATCTGACGTCATTGAAAACTGAAATTAATGGCTGACTTCACTGCTGCTAACTTCTTATTATTCCTAACAAACACTTTCACTAGTCATATTTGTATCCAATTAATGTTACTAAAAACATGCTGAGACCTATGGCTCCGGCTACAATTAATATACAGGAAAAAAGTTAGTAAAATAAATTAATATGCTTAACAAAAATTAAAACCTATTATTACAAATTAGCCGCGCTGGTGTGGTCGAGCGGTCTCAGGCGTCGGTCTGTCGTGAGATCAATGTGCCAGCGCCCGGGTTCAAATCCCCGTAGCGAGCATGGATGTTTCAAAAATTTCCTTTCCTGTGTTGTAGCCTCTTCTTCACTTTCTCTTCGGTCTGACGTCATTCCTTAATGGCGTCCTGGGGAAGGCCACGGAAACCACCCCAGTATCTTTCCCTTGTAATTCTAGGGAGTCTGTTAGGGGTTCGCCGTCTTGGGAACACTAGCGCTCCCTGGAGCACGGATGCTTCGGCAACGAAGCTCGCACTTCGGTGCGAACCGACCACACATTACAAATTAAAATTACAATCTAGGTTTTTGGTAGTAACTATTCTCAAGTATATGGGACACAAAAGAATTGCGATTATCTATATAAATCAAAAGGTATTAAAATGACAATTAAACTGCAACGTCACGGAAATTCCCCGGGCAGTATTTGCATATGTCAATGTCTTGAGCCATGCCGCTCCTTCTGGTGATGAGTGGCGAAAACCTTGATCATCAATAAAACGCACGTGTTGGGCCAAATATAAACAATCAAAAATGGAGAAACCTCTATGGATGGTTAATCTGGAAACGTAAAATGAGAAACATTCTTATTTGTGTTATTCATCTTGATCCACAGTACAAATTCAGTTTTCCGAATGATATCTATAGGTTACTAATATGTGTACGGGATTGGGAGTGTCAGTTTATTACTTAGAAAATTGTCGACGTGGTAACTCAAATTGTAAATCATTGATATGCATCAATTTTCATACTAAAGAAATTAGTCTTATTGTCTGTTTATATTTTAGTGTTCATAAACCTTCTAAGACCCTTCCAGATGAAATTTTGCAGTTAATTATTTAGAAGAATTGACTTTGAATTCTTTAGTTTTGTTATTTTATTTTCTTCGATTTGAAACAAGCTTTCTTTCTACAAAGCAGCATAATTAAAAAAGTCTTATTTAAATGAAGATGATAATAAAGTTCTCGTTTTAAAGAAAAAGTTCCACCATTTATTTATCACTGATTATTTCAGGAGTTGTATATGTTTATAACATGGAGGTTTATTTCATGGATTTATTTTTAGGAAAAAAAGTTTATCACAATTATCAATCCAGGTAATGTTTAGTAAAAAATTCTCCAAATATTCAACTACTACAGAAATTCAATATGGTATCCCGACTCCCATATAGCTTCTTCCTCAGAGTTATGCAGGTGGAAAATTGGATTAGACATATTAATGAGTTCAATACGAGCATCCTTAAAATTACAATGGATCCTTTCAATTAAAACTAGTTTAAAAACTAAGAAATTCTCCAAATATTTAAATACTGAGAATACATATGGTACCATGGACCCAATGTAGGCAATTTCAGAGTTGTCCAGATGCAAAACTCATTTAAATGAATTCAATACGAGCATCGGTTGAAATTACTATTGGTCCTTTGAATTAAAACGAATTGAATAAATGATATCTGCGCTCCAACCAATACTAGTGTCTCTGTTAATA
>JAFIDM010105287.1:0-11750 GCA_023159025.1 Thereuonema tuberculata | reverse complement strand
AGGTTCAAAATTTCCTAAAAAAAATCCTTTTTTATCTAGGAAAAAAAGTTGAGAGAAGTGCTTAATATCCTTTTAATGCTCTTATATGCAGTAGCTATTATTATTATTATTATTATTATTATTATTATTATTATTATTATTATTATTATTTAGTGACCCATTTGGGGCTCTTTCGTTTGTCCTGACCTTTCGTCTGCCCCCCCCCCTCTGCGGAAGATAGGATCGACAAAAGGACTTAATCATCAAGTGCAGAGGGCTAAACACTGTAGTAATGGAGTATTTATTTCTGCCTATCAGGAAAAATGCAGACCGAATCGACTGTTTGTCTTTGCAAACAAACAATCAGTCAACTGTGCCTCAAACTGTTGTAATACGGCCGAAAAAAAAATATAGAATGTATAGTAGACACTCTAAACTAAAGCATATTTAAATTTCAGGTTGATCGAGTCAGTAGTTGGCCAAGAAAAATTCCCAAACTTCACCTTTTTCCGAAGGACAATCGTCTGTCGCTACGCGGCGGATAACCCTCCAACGCTGCTTAGGTTAAGTTTTAATGGGTCACTCTTAATTTTTTGCTTTAGTTTACATTTTTTTTACTTGTTCTTTCTCTGATAGTCTGTATCTCCATACTAGAATATTTTCATTCAAATTTCTTTGGGAGAGGAGTTGGCAACTCTCCCATTCCCTGGCAATATCTTACATAATTTTTTTGAATATAATATTTTGAATAACTGTATGTCAGGAAAATTCAATTTTTTTAGGTTTTAGTTTTCAGATACGAATGTGAAAAATAAATATTTCAAAATAAATAAATCAAAATATTATTTTTTTTCCAAAATGCTGGCGTAAACGATCTCTAAACTAAATAGAAATATGTGTCTTCATTCATTCAATATCTTGAATTTATCGCTTCTTAATTAACTGTACTGTTTTAAAAACTTTTTCTCTTTTTATTGAGATATTTGCTTATTATATGTTAATTTTTTTTCAAAAATTCTCAGTAAAATATCGTATCTATTTAGTTTATTAAAATTAATATTTGAAATAATAAAATTCTGTTTTTACGAATTTCCTTTTTTTTTGGCTATTAGTGACAAATTCTTCAACAGAATTTACTTATTTATTTACACAAACAAGTTTATTTATTATGTAAGTTTGTTGGAAAGAGTGCTTCACTTAATTTATAAGTCCGTTGCACGGTTTCCTATTTTTGGAATTTCTTTTGGACTCAACAATTTGTTAATACTTACAAGCTCAACAATATTATATCATCTACGAGTGGTCAGCGCGCTTGGCTGCGGGTTGGAGGTTTTCCACGAATTTTTCCACCCTTCTTTCACCTCTAAACGGGTCCTAGGGTCTACCCAGCCCTCTATGAAATGGGTACCGGGTTTCTTTCCTGGGAGTTAAAGGCGGGCGGGCGTCGGGCTGACCACCCGACCTCAACTTCGTCCCGATGGTCACGAAACGCTGGGAGCCTGACCTCCCGCGCCCCAAAGGCCAGCCCAGGCTTGTAGAGGGATACTTTAACTTTTTATTATATCAATCGTTATTTCTAAGTTTAAAATATTAATAATTCATTGTTTTTCTTATCAAAGAGTTTCATCAATTGAATAATTCAAATAATGAACTGCTTGAACTTTTGATATGTATTATTTCGGATAATTTTTGATCTAACAGAACTATCATTCTAGATTGATTATAAATCTAATGAAATAATGTTATTAATTTACTATTTTTATTTTAAATTCTATTATTTAGTGCTTGTTGATAATTCAGAAATCGAATACGATAGTGAAATCGAAATGTTTTATAGTCGATGCACTGTTAAACAATCATAAATGTTACTGTCATAAATTCAACAACACCATCTTCAATAAATTATTTAGTAAAATAATACGTAATATATAATGCAAATTTTCGAAAAATTTCCTTATTCCTTTCTCAAGCTAATAAAGACCAGTATAACAATAGATGAACATATTATGAAAACAAATAAATTACACAACCCAATATTGATATAACGTTTCTGCGATCAAATAACACTATACACTTGTTATACTATTTCTTATTAAAGGAATTAGGAAATTTTCCGAAACTTTGCGTTGCATATTATTTATTATTTTAATAAATAATTTATTGAAAATGGTGTTGTTGAATTTAAAACAGTAATATGAAGAGGATAAATATAAAAAGGAGGTAGGGTGTTAATAATCATAAATATTAGTATTAATAATCGTAAATATTAGTCTTAGTTAATAAATGCTGAAATCCAAATTTCTATATAATTTCAAATTATAACTCAAAATTTTCAATTCCTGCTGTTTTTCTGAATTTCTTTACTTGTTGTTGCGTGCGGTTCGCACTGAAGTGCGATCTTCGTAGTCCAAGGTCCGTGTTCTATGAATCTCTAGTGTTCCCAAGATGGCGAACCCTTAGAAGAATCCATAGAATTTCAACGGAAAGTTACGGAGATGGTTTCCCGTTGCATTCCTCAGGAAATCATTAACGAATCAATTCAGACGGGAAGAGAAAGAAGAAGAAGCAGACAAATACAGGGAAGGAATTTTTCACAAACACCCATGCTCACGCCGGGACTTGAACCCAGGTTCCGACCTATCTGGCTCATGCGAGGCCGTCGCTTTCCGCACAAAACCATGCCGGAACGGCAAATATTGTTTACAAAATCATTATTTTTTTTCTTCGTATAGGTATGCTACTACAGCATGGTTAATTACTTAGAATAAATGTCTAGTTCAACTGGTAGTATTTTATCGATAATCTAAGTTTTCTCCAAAAAAAATACACCAGCCTATTCTCTAATAATTATTTGTCTTAATTTAGTTTATATTTTTAATTTGTTTTTCATATCTCTTCTTTTTCAATATCTGCGGCTTCACAATTTATTTCGAAAGATTCCCACTTCACTGATAGAACGTTGTCGCAATTTAACTGGCTTTAACTGATACCTGAAACATAATTACTATTTACTGAATGATGCTCCCTAAACATTTGATCAAAGAAAAGATTAAAGGTGATATGATCATTGAAAGTTAAATATAGAAGCAAGACCTATAAAGTATGATTAAACAACTATCGTTTCTTTTTAAAGTATTAAACTTCATTTATTTATTTAATAGAAATCTAAAGGATTTATTTTTTGCTATTTTGTGTTTATTTTTACTTTTTACTTTATGCATAATCTTACTTTTTACTTCATAGTTTCTAGGAATTATTTATTAACCCTAAATCTAATTCAGATTTTCTATCATACCATGGATATACACATACATCTCACAAATTTTTGTGTAACATATATTTTAAGCTTTATTTATTATTAATAATTACATTGAAGACATTAAACATGTAAATAATGTATTTTTTTTTAAAGTTTAACGTGCAGATATATATATAATAAAGTGAAGAAATACAAGGCTGCACATGAGTAAAAAAAGGGTTCTCGCACCCCTAGCTATCATGTCGGGAATCTGGAACAGTTGTTTCAGCCTTATTAGACTTCTTCAGCCAAATATACCCTTGATGGTAGCTCAGAGTGCGCGACAAATATGCGAAAACCATTTTAGATCCCCGAAATGACCCTCGAGCAAAGTCAACACAACAATGATAAATAACCGTGCACCGCACGGCCTCAAAATCTTTGTCCCAGCAACCATCGGACTCAAAGAATGTAAGCAACCCTTGAGAACCCCAAAAAGCATCAGTTTTTAAAGTTTATAGTGAAGAAATACAAGGCTGCACCTGAGTAAACAAAAGGTTCTGAAATGGTTTTCGCATATTTGTCTCGCACTCTGAGCTACCATTAAAGGTTTATCTGGCTGAAGAAGCCTAATAAAGCTGAAACAGCTGTCCTAGTTTCCCGACATGATAGCTCAGGATGCGAGAACTTTTTGTTTAATCATGCTGATGGATGAATAAATTTTAAGTGGCTCACTTATTAGTTCTGCAAAAATCTCCTTATGTTCCTTGATATCTTTTGTCTTCATTTTATCTATTCCCACTGAATTTTTGGTTTTCATATTGTCAATTAAACTAATTCATTCGTTTCAATTAGGTGGAAATCAAATACCATGGATTGAAGTTGACTGTTGGTATTTTCTCTGAGCTCTTTGGAATCGCATTTACGATTTTCATTGATATTTTTCAATCTGAACGTTTTACTTAGTTGATCATTTGCTAATTTGATGCCATGCTTTTGTGGGAATCTATCGATGATTTCCCCACTTCCGGATGAGATTTTCTGGATATTTCGGCCCGGTGCCTCGGGCCTTCTTCGGGAGATGTATATATGGCAATTACATCAAGGTGGGCGCAAATCTAACAACTTCCGTTGTTAGTTTCTCGGATAAGTTGTTTTCGTGTTGTTCATTCAGAGACATGATGAGCACTGAATTGATGATACTCCAAATTTTTGCAGTATAATTTGTAACATTTTGCAGATATGGAAATTGTTATTTATATTTATTGTTTTATGATACTGTTTCTCTTTGGCTTTGTTTATCATATTTTTTACCCATTTTCTTTTCTTTTTGTACTGTTCTTCTTATTTTGTGTTGGTGCTGTTATTTTTGTATACTTTAAATAATTGATCTTTATGTTTATATATGTTTATATGCATCGCCTGTCATTCACTGTTTATTAATTAAGTTTATTATTGTTTCTACTACTTTCTGTATCATTTACGGCTTTTTTATTTTTACTAGCAAAAATACCCGTGCTTCGCTCGGGTTACAAAAAAGAGTTGTGATGTGGATGACGAAGAAATTGTAATTGCGTGATCACTTTCAAACTTTTCCAGTTGGTTAAAATGTTCAATGGTAGTTACAAATTAATGTTATATTCCTATTTTGTAACTCGATAAAATATAGATTTGAAATTAATATCGAGATCGGAAAATATAAGACTTCCCATCCCTTTTTGCCCTTCTCCACAACCCTATCACTTCCTATCCTAGCTGCACGAAAGACAGTGTCTTGATTCAACCTCTTTTATACAAGATGGTGCACCTCCTTATATTGGAAGGTTCGTGCAAACTTTGTTGCGTCAACACTTTACGAATGATCGAGTAATTAGTCGCATGTTCCATACTACCTGGCCATCACGTTCTTCTGACGTAACTCCATGCGATTTTTGGTTGTGGGAATACCTAAAGGATATGTTGTATCGTGGAGAAATTGCAACATTAGATGAACTAAAAGACAGTATCACATTACATGTACGAACTATCACGGGTGATCACCTACAGTCAGCGGTTGAGCATATAGTTCATCGTCTGGAAATGACATACATTTATCAGGGGGGATATATTGAGCAATATCACATAACTCGTTCAAACGTCTAATACAGTTTGTGTGAAATAAATGTGTTTTTTAAAATTCTGTTTTCGTTTTCCTTTCATTTAGCTGTAAAAGCGCACTCTAGCGAACGATTTTGTAACTATTTTTTTCTTTTTCGGAATCGTTGAGCGCATCTTTTGAGTAGAATATAGATAGATAGATAGATAGATAGATAGATAGATAGATAGATAGATAGATAGATAGATAGATAGATAATCTGGTTTTATTGATATTGTTAATTAGTTTACTTAAGATTTTGTTTGGATCAGTCTCTTTGATATTTTTTATGTGACTTATAAGTATTATAGAATTCTCTTTATAGTACAGTTGACTCGCGATAATTCGACAGTTACGGGACCGAGGGGATGTCGTATTATCAAAAATGTCGGATTACCAAAGGTAATTGAGGATATTAAAAAAAACTCAATTAGGCATAGTTTTACACAAATGAATACGTATGTATGTAATACTAATTTATTACTGTATTTTTGTCTTAAAAAATAAAATTACAGTATACAATGTAAAATATAATTTTATGTCTTAAAATAAAAAATAAAAATGCAAATGTATTTTACGTACATATGTATTTACGGCTTAAAGAAAATCTGTAATCGTTCTCTGTTTCTTAGGTAATGAGTCTGTCATGGCTTTTTCTTGAATATCTTTTTAACATTAAAATGTTCTCGTAGTCGAGTTTCCTCTCCTCACACCAACGTATCAAAGTGTTTGCAGCCGACCTAACTTCATCACAAAAGATTGTGCATTTCACCTCCGTGACCACCTCAATCGGGTCGGTTTTCGAACCAACCTGCGTCGGACTACTGAGCATGTAGGACCGTCAAATGTCGGATTATCGCGAGTCAACTGTAGTTTTCGCCCACTGTGTGTTTCTTTTGTTGTTGTTTTTATGTTTTGAGTTAACGGGCTGCTCATTGAGGGTATGATGTCCTATTATAAGTGGGTACTAGTAAGATGTATCGATTTGAATTATTTTTCCACTTATCGTGGCGTTGGGTATTTTTGCAAAACAATGGTCTGTACAAATGGTGGAAGTATTTTTTGCAGTTATTTCGTAGATAAAATTGTTAAGGCCAAATGAAAAGTAGGTTTCCAAATATTGTAGGGTAAGTAATTATTATCTTGCTTTATAATGTCAATATTCATATCTCCGACAGCTGTGAGCTGTTTACTCAAATTTATCTATCAGTAATTTCTTTTAAGGTGTTATTTATTTCATCTACAAATGGCTTATTTGTATGGGAAGGTTTGTAAACTGCTAAAATTGCGAGATTTTTTATTATTAAAGGCATTATTAAAGGCAAGAGATTAGGAACTGTCGTAGTCTGGCTCAGCTCAAGAGGAAATAAAGAATCACTTCTCCACACCAAGTAATTTCCCAGCCTAAGTTATCAACACTTGAATCTACTTCCCACCCTTCCTTCCCTACACTCGTCTCTCCCCCTCTCCTCTGTTTCTTCGGTCTGAACTAATTGAACATACAAGTTTAATATCAAAATTTAAATCTCCTAAAAATAAATTCATATGAATTATTTTTAAATGTAAATATTTTAATTGAATTATTATGTATAGAACTTTTTCTTATGATTTTTCTATTCTTAAGTTCTGAATATGTATCTATTTTAATATTTCTTCGCCTGTGAGGACACTGTGTCTGCTTTCATGACGGGATCACCCTTAAGGCAACAATTTACAGAGTGTCGCATCTGTAAATTGCTGTATATATTTGTAAGAAAAAAACCTTATGGGCAATAAATTATTATTATTATTTTTATTATGTTTGTATGTTTCAAACCTTGGGTTTCCCCAGCAAAAACAATATGGCGGGTCAAGGACCAAAGCATATATTGCCAAATGTAAAAACGTGTGCAAGAATGATTAGGGATGTGTGGTTGTGTCCATAAATTTCCTAACTATGCGTGTTGTGTTGAGTACCACAGCCTTCTGCAGTTGCGCATAAGTGTTTTTGTGAAGTCCTACTGTGCTGAGACTGTGGTGCAATGTGTGAGGTACCAGACAAGGGGCGGGCAAGACGATGGGTACAACACGTACTCGGTCCTGCCTCCACTGCTTTTGGAGCTCGTGAGCTAGATCAGTGTATTTACTGATCTTGTCTGCGTGAGTTTTCTGCTTGTTCTTACTGATAGGCATTGCAATATCAATGAGATAGGTCTGTTTGTTGATCTTATCAATAAGTGTGATGTCAGGTCTGTTGTGATGTATGGTTTTGTCTGTGTGAATAGGGCAATCCCACTATAGCTTATATGAGGATGACTAATACGCTTTGTGGTATGTACTTGTAGTACGGGACCGTGTTCTTAATAAGTGAGTGTTTGTGTGCTAGCTGTTGATGAACAATCGACGCTACCTGATTGTGTTGGTGGAGGTAATCTGTTTGGGTGAGAAGGGGACAGCCTGATATTATGTGGCCGATCGTCTCATGCGTAGTGTGGCATTTCCTGCATATGTCGTCATGTGTGTTTGCGTCGTGTAGGATGTGTTTCTTTTAGTTGCGTGTGGGGATAACTTGGTCCTGTATCGCGATCATGAACCCTTCGGTCTCCCCAAACAGCTCGCCACTTGTCAGCCATCTGTTCGACGCTTCCATGTCGACATGAGGCTGGCTGAGTTCGTGCCATGGAGTTCCTTACGAGCCCATGATTCACGCAGCTGCTGAGTGTGGGTGTTAGGGGTGGTGAGTGTTGGAGAAGGGTTTTCGAGGTCCAGGGGTGTGAAGTGTTTGTTAGCCTTGACAATGACTGAGTGGAGTGAGGAGTGTTGTGCTCTTTGGTGGAAGTGTTCCCTAAGTGTGTGTATTTGTTTTGCATGTAGGGTGATGAGGTTGACGAGTCCTCGTCCTCCCTCCTTGCGGGGAAGAGTCATCCTTTCTGTAGCGGACTTGGGATGGTGCATGTTGTGTTTCGTGAATGTAGTGCGTGTGATATGTTGTAGTGCTTCGAGCTCGGTGTTGGAAGTACGCCGAACGAATATGTTAGTGTGGGGACGACAAAAGTGTTGATGGCTTTAATTTGATTTCTGGCGTTGAGTTGTTTTGAGGATGTTTGAACGCGAGCACGGTATATGTTCTTAAGTGCATTTTGGATGTTTGTGTTGTCAATGACGCGAGCTTGCTGGAAGCCCAGATACTTGTAGGTCTCTCCCTCTTCCATGGATTGGATGGCCAACTCAAGGTCCAGTTCAAAACCCTACAAAATTCGTAGTCTTCCCGCGTGTTATATGTAGCTTGCGGCATTTGTCGATTCCAAATTCCATCCCAATGTCTTTGGTGAACTGTGTGGTGGCTTGTAGTAAATTAATAAGTTGTGCGTTGTTTTTGGCGTAGAGTTTAATATCATCCATGTAGAGTAAGTGTGTGATTTTGTATGGTGTCAGAGTGCCTGAGGTAAGTCTATAACTGTGTTTGGTGTTATCTAGTATGTGACTCAGTGGATTCAAATCGAGGCTGAACCAAAGAGGACTCAAGGAGTCTCCCTGGAAAATACCTCTCCTTATGGGAATGGGATCTGTAGTGATGGAGGTGGTGGAGGTGCGTAGGTGTAATGCTGTGTTCCAACTCTTCATCGTGGCATCTAAGAATGCCGTGATCTTGGGGTGTATTTTGTAGATATGAAGAGTGTGTAAGAGCCAGGAATGAGGGACAGAATCAAATGTCTCCTTGTAGTCAATGTACGCAATATGTAAGTTCCTATTCTTCGCGCGCACCTGGCGCAGCATTACAGAGTCAATAAGGAGTTGCTCCTTACAACCCTGGGAATTCCTGCGACAGCCCTTCTGCTGTTCGGAAAGAATGTTATGTGTCTCGATGTGTGTGTAGATCTTGTCTGCGAGGCAGAAGGTGAGGAGTTTGTAAAGTGTGGGGAGGCAAATGATTGGACGGTAGTTAGCAGGGTGTGCTGTTTCAGTGTTCTTGCTCTGTAGGTATGTGACACCCTGTGTGAGGAAACGAGGCATATGTTCTGGATGTTGGATTATGTCAGTGAGTGTAAGCGCTAGCTTCCCATGCAGGGACGTGAACCTCTTGATCCAGAAGTTCTGGACTCCGTCTGCACCAGGAGCCTTCCAGTTGTGAGCATGTTTTAGTGCTGTCTGTATGTCTGCGAGAGTAATCTCATGGAAGGACATGAAGGGTAAGTGTTCAGTGAGTTGTTGTTCATCTGTGATCCATGGTGCTTTATCATTGTGGGGGATAGGATTAGACCACAGAGCCGACCAGTATTCATGTAATGCCTCGCTCGTGGGAGTGTTTATGTTGGATGTAGTGGAGGGAGATGTAAGTGATCTGTAGAATTTTTTCTCATTGTATTGGAAAGTCTTGTTTTGTTGTTTGCGCAGAGTGCATTGTTTGTATCTTTGTAATCTTTTTGCAAGTGCACTGAGTTTTTGTTTTAGGGTGTCGAGATGTTCCTGAACTTGGTTATGATGGTTTGAATGTGAAGGGCGAATTTTTTATGTGCTTGAATATCTTTCTAACCTGCGACATAAGGTACTTTGTTTTGTTTCCTGCACAGTATTGTGTGAGCCTGGATATGTCTCCTCTCAGGTCGCTGATACGGCCCTCAAGGCAACGTCTCCAAGAGGGGATGTATTCTTGTGACTGTGCAGTGGGAGGTATGTGGTATTGTTAGATTCCAAGTGCCCGAATGGTTCCCTGTGCGGCACAGTAGAGTGTTGTATGTATGTCTTCTAATGTTTGGATATTGTCAAGGTGTTGTGGGATAGTGTGTGTTGAGATGGTATATGACTGTGGAGAGTTGTTTTGATGCGTGTACTTTGGAGGCCTGAGTGTCGGGTCTGTGCCTGTGTATTGTGCCAGTGCAGTGTAAAAATGATCATGTGCTGCAAGTAATATGTCATTAGTTGTATTATTGGGGCATGTGTGCTGAGGGGTAGAGATTGTTTCTGTGTTTTCCATAATGGTGTCTTCTGGTGGGGTGGGATGTGGTGTCCTGTGGTTGGATTCAGCGACTTCTTCTCTTATTTGTGCTAGTATGCATGGGAGAATAAGATTGTTTACTACTAGGGAACGTCGCTGATCCGCTACCCGCTGTTCGCTAAGCCCTGACGATGGATAACGTATAGTGAATGCGTGGTGTAGTGCCTCTCTGTATCCTGTGAGTTGAGTCCCTAACTGTGTAATGGTGTAGAAGTCGCGCATTAGATCCTGGTTCATCTGCGATGACCATCGGATGCGCTGGCGTGGTTTCCCAGTCTTGGTGGTCGCCTGCTCTGACACAGACGAAACACTTCCGACCGTTCGGGCTGGATGGCGTTGCCCGGGCATTGTGGTAGCCATACTACAGGATGGTGTGCCACTTTCTCCACCATCACCTGCGGGAGACTGTAGTTTATTTTTGAACGGAGGCCTCTGCCTAACCCCCGAACGCGGGTGACTTTATCCTGCGCCACACCTGATGCAGCATGATCTATATTAGAACGAGTTCTCATCATGGATGGTTGGACCCTTTAGCCTACCCTAAAGCTAGTGTAGTTCCCGCCCCCACCGCGAGGAGATAGGGTCCATGGGGGCTTATTATTATTATTATTATTATTTTGGTTTTTATTTAGCCTATTTTTATTGTGCAGGTAAATGTGTATAAATATGTATAAATAAGTCTCAACATTGTACTGGTTTTTGAAATACATTTTTATAGTACCTCCTCTTGAATTTTTCCGTAATCTATATTACTAAAATCTTTTATTTCTCTGTCTGTCTGTCTGTCTTTCTGTCTGTCTGTCCGGCGCAATTTTCTGAGAGAATGGAAAATAGAAATAATTTTTACAATGAAACATCCGCGACAGGAATCGAACCTGCAACCTTCTGATCCGAAGTCAGATGCCTTATCCATTAGGCCATAGGGACTACAACTCTCTTTATATGGTTTTTTGACTTATATCTCCTTTCCTTTCCCCCACCAATAAGGAATGTATTCAATCTTTTTCTTGAATCTCAAGATTGTTTATTTATTTCCCATCCGTCAGCTTATTTATAATTCGAAACTGACAATTAGAACTATAATTGCCGAAACGTTGCAATATTTTGAATATTCTGTTTTAACCAACTTCCATGTGATATTGAAAAATACGTGCGTGTACACGGCAGATGTTGGAGTAAAGAAAACAGAGTCAAGAAAGAAAGAAGCACTCTTTTTTTGAGGTGGAATACCGAAAAAAACACTATTTGCAGCTCAAAAACCATCAATATTTGTAACTCAAACGTCACTGAACAGTAGCAATCTATATTACTAAAATCTTTTATTTCTCTGTCTGTCTGTCTGTCCGGCGCAATTTTCTGAGAGAATGGAAAATAGAGATAATTTTTACAATGAAACATTCGCGACAGGAATCGAACCTGCAACC
>JAFIDM010105286.1:0-11750 GCA_023159025.1 Thereuonema tuberculata | reverse complement strand
CAGTTAATAAATGTAGTTTGACATTTATTTTCTGGTGTTATGATGTTTAATAATATTTATTATAAAAGAGAAGATTTAAGGAAGAAGTATGGTTTGTTTGTATATATATTATTTATATATATTAAAAAAATTAAGTTTTGTAAATATATTTAAATTTATAAACTTAAAATTTTTTTTAAATTAAAAAAAATTAAGTTTATAAATTAGACTTAGCGATTTACTATTTAGAATTAAATATAGTAATTCTAAATCGTAAATCGCCATTGTTTCGTAATACTATTCTCGTAGTATGATTTCGCATTTAAACATTAAATTCCTATTTTTTCACTTTTAAGTTTAATGTGAAATATCGAAGGAGATTAGGGAATTTAATTACAGAGGGAGTTTTATATTTTGCGTAAAAAAGCAAATGGGTTAAAAAAATATTTGAAAACCATGAGAAAGTAGCAAATAAATTCATATCTAGAATATTGTCTTACGCCAGGAATTAAAAAAAACAAACAAACTGATAACTAATCTCAAAATCTTCACATCAACACATTATATTTAAACAACCTTTTATATACGTGATATTTCGCACTCTTTGAGCAAGAGTGCTTCTTCAGACGGTTAGGGATAAGCTTTCCCATTCCCTAATACACAGAATTCATGACCGTCTGAAGAAGCACTGTTACTCAAAGAGTGCGAAATAGCACAGATATAAAAGGTTGTTTAAAGATAATGTGTTGATGTGAAGATTTTGAGATTATTTACGTGAAATTCAATTTTTTAAAAACTGATAACTAGTTTATTTATGAAATTTTCCATTTTGGTTAATTTTTTAACAAACCGCGCGCAGTGAAGTACCTAGATTTATTAAGAGATTAATAGAAATAGGATAAGAACCATTGTTGAGATTCCATGGTTTTTTTTTCTGTAGGAATTTTGTCGTCTACTTACTCGGTAAAGACTCATTTGAAAGAGATTACAAATATAAGAGTGGAATATCTCTTGCCCTCGAATATGCACACCAACTCACAAGAGTTATTAGGGAAAGGGTACAAGATTGTTTGAAAAGATTTAAACATCCATAGAGAGAATGACTAAGACACGTATGGATGTTATAAAACTTGAATGAATTTTTGGAATAAGGGAAAAAAGTCATGTTTTTCCTAGGGAAGAGATTTACTTTTTAATTACATTCTCTTACGAATATTGTTACTACATCCAACCGTAAATTACTTACGAATTGAACTGAAGTTCCGGGACATTCTTGATTGCTTGCTTAGTATGGCATTTAAATTCTCAAGACTTGCTTATAACAATTAAATCGTTCTTCTTATTGAATTTAAAATAGCGATGACAATACGAGGCTGATATCTATATAAATTACAATGAAATTAGATATATAGTATATTTTATGAAATCAATAGTCTGTTATTTACTGAATAGTCTGAATAAAGATTCTAATTCTAAGAATTGCTAGTTGCCAGTGTCTTATTGTCATCGCAAAAGCAAAATTCAGTAAGAAACCGAACAGTAGCATTATCTTTAAATGTTTGAAACAATTCTTACAAATCTAAAAATATAATCTAAAAGAATTCAATGCAATTCGTAAATAACACTAGTCTGCAATGACGTCATTGCAGCGAACATTTTATATTTTTGAGGGTAAATTAAAGAACTCTAATCCAAAATCGACGTCAAAACATTCCAATCAGGCACTGATTTTTCTGTTATTTTAATTTTTATGGTTATACTACACAAGGATCGACAAACAACTTTAACATAAAAAAAAAAACAGAAACGATAAAATTGATTTTTAATGACTTCGGAAAAGTGCTCAAGTGCAACTTCTGCGCTATTTATGTTATGTTTCTAAGGTTTTCATTAAAATAAATAAATAAAATGAAGTAATCTAATTTTTCCCAGTAGCACAAAATATGGTACCTCCAGAAATCTAAACTAAATACAAATTACACACTAAAAATAAAATAAAGGAAATTCTGTTGCGCCTCAAAGAATTGTCTATGCGCATTATTAAGGAAAAAAAAAGCGCCTAAAATATATTAACACATTAAAAGGGTGAGACCAGTATTTACAAGTGACATCCCAAAACAGCTGTTCTTGCTTAATTGGCGATCATCAGTCACTGTAAACATACCCAGGTCTCAATACAGAGGTGAATGTAACTAGTAGTAGGAATGGGAATGGCACCTCCAGAAAACTAAACTAAAAACAAAAAAAAATAAAGTAAAGGAAGTTCTTGTGCTGTCCTCCAACAGCCTCAAGTTTTATTCAATGCGTATTATTAAAAAAAAAGTACAAATTAAAATATTATAATAAAATAATACAGTAAGTATGCAAATCATTAACGAACGTTTATTACAGCTTTCAAGTAAATATATGCTGTACGTACCTACATTATTATCGGACTGACAACGTCAGTTTGTTTATATCAGCTGGAAAATACGCTAGATAAGGTCGCTTATACCTTGAATGTTCCTTTCATCGATCAGATTTTCCAACTCTTATGCAGTTATGGGAGTCTTCAACATAATTACGAACTAAATTTCACAATAGTTGTTCTCAATAGTTGCGGCGCATGACTATTACATATTGCACATAATATTTAGTATATGTGGTGAATAAACAAATAAATGTTCTTTAATTCAGAGTAACTATCAATGGTGATAAATTAAGTTAGCTTTTATGATCACGTTCGAACATATTTACAAAAATCTTCATCTATCAAATAATTTCGTTTAACTCGGAAAAAAAAGTAACATTTTTTAAATTAATTCCATTTAGAATAACTTCAATGGCCTTTGAGTTCATTACTTTGGAACAGTTCTTTTGTCTTTCGGGATAACAGCAGAAACTAAATATCTTTACCTTTTCCAATTCCATGCGTTGATTCCTGCCATAATCAGCATTCGAATCCTCTTGAACTCTTACAGCCCTTAACATTTTCATACATTTAGCTATCTTTGAATCATGAAAGTTCTGCTTTTTTTCGTGTATTTAGCCACCAACAGGATTCATTATTTCTTTTAACCATTAGATATCTTTCCCTTTGTGTATTTAAATATTGCATATCTTCTTATGGCATTGGGTCATCTTGGATATCGTTCTGCCTTCAGAATATACATGGAGAATCAGGCATGATATTTGCTTGGTCTCTGCATCTTGATCTTCTTTCCTTTTCGATATTTTATTTATCACAATAAAAACAAAAAGAACAGTTGATCAGAAACCACTCTATTATAATAAAGCATTTTATCACGTATTCACTTGTATATTTATAACGATCTCTTTCATTGTTATGAATTATTATAAAAACACTTGTTCACTGTTTAACTTAATGACACAGAATATGAATGCATTTATGAAATAGTTGCTTTTGAAAAAACTCCATGTACGTGTATATATTACAATTCTTGCTATACAAATTAATAATTAATTAACTTGATTAATTTTGCAACCATTGTAAAATCAGTAAAGTTTTCTCTGATCATTAAAGTTTTCTTTATAGGCAAAGTCAAAGGTGATAAAATGTTGGATCTGGGATGTGGACCCACAGTAGCCTCTGTCATCTCAGCCAGTGCTATTGTACAACAAATAACTATGAGTGATTATGTTGATAAAAATAATCAAATGGTTCGTTATTGGGTTGACAAAAGCGACAAAGCGTTGGATTATACACCAGCGTTTACACATGTTGCTAACCTTGAAGGGATTAAGTAAGTTTTCATTGAGATTATAATATTCAGGCACATTACTATTTCTAAGTACTAGGTATATATCCATCACATAGTGGGAACTTAGCATGCAGAGCTGGGACCTCCATTTGTGTATTGATAGAAGAGAAGAAGCCAAAAATAATTGTGATATAATTTGATGTTGAACCTTAAATAAGTATTACATCCAATTTTGAAGAAATCAATCCCGATAGATAAGTGAGGGATTCGGAGATCATTTTAAAGGAATGGGGGCGGTAGGGACCAGGATAAATGAGCCTATCCTAACGACAAGTGGATAAATAAAGGAGAAAAATCTTCGATTAGAATTCTGAGATTTCGCAGACATTGCCTTTCCACTCGTTAATTTAAGGGGGGATTATTTTTTTATTTACTTTTTTTTTAAGTACAGTAAACTCCCGATTATCCGTGGATCTCTCCTTTTCCCATTTTTTTTTACAGTACAATATATTACGGAATTAACAAAAAAATTTTAAATCTAGAATAAGGTAAACAATAGCGACGTCCAAGTAGGGAGTTTTCATGTTTCGACACGAAAAAACAAAGACAATTAACCGATTTTTTTGTTAAAAATTAAGAAAATAAAGTAAAATATAATAAAATAATTGTTTATAATGTACTGTCATTTTAATGTAAATAAAACATGTTAAAAGCATTTTTGTATTGATTTTCGTCCTTTTTCGTCCTATTTCGGATTATGCGCGGAATTCGCTTATCCGTTGTTGCCGCACCACCCAATTCCGCGGATAATCGGGAGTTTACTGTATGTACATTCAATCCTAATAGTTTCTTCGTTATATTGAACGTAGCCAAAAGAAGAAAAAGTGTAACATTTAAAGGAATACACAAAATAAAAGACGAAGAAAAACTCAATGAAGAAGTACAGACTGCAGTCTAAAAATGTAGACAACAATATTTAAATTGCCTCAAAGTTTAATTCCAGGTAATACCGACAGAGTTTCTGCCTCAAAGAAAAGTAACTTAAATTGACCAATATAATGAAAACCTTTATATTTGTGTAAATTCTCGAAGAGTTAACATTAGAGCCAGGTATTCTATCAATTATCCATCATATAGTGAGGACTCCATTGCATACAGCGCTAGAACATCTTGTGGACTGAGAAAAGGGTGGAGAACAAAAACATCGTGATCATACTTTAAGTTGGACCATAAATGTACATCGTATCAATCAGTCCATCCATTTCAATTGATTTTGGAGGTCATTTTTGAGGAACCATATATTTTTAAATCATATGTAAGCTGTGAAGCAAATTGTATGAAAATTCGTTCACCTGTCGTAATCTGATGAGCGTACAAACATACACATAGACAAGTTGACAAATAAAGGAGAAAACCATTGACTTCTCATAACCACTTAATTAACCCATGAAAGAACTTTCCTTATTCTTAATAAGAATCTTAATAAATCAGAAAAGTTGGAAAAAGCTTTTCTTTTTAGTTATGTCAAATTTTCTTTTTAGTTATATTTCAGTTATGTCAAAGCCGACGTAACTACGGCTTGAAATTCGATAAGAAAACACTTACAACTCGAATCGTCGAAAATCTTGTGATATTTATCTAGAGATTCAATATTACAATTGAAAAAAAAATGTTTCTGGATAAAAGATAATGTTGCTAATTATCAAAATCAACAAGGCTTTTTTCTTTTCAGAACTGAATCGACTAAAATTTCAGTTTTGTTGGAGAAATCGTTTTTGAATTATTGAAAGGCAGAGGGATGTGTCAACATACAACTGCACTTTAGAACTTTTTTTTTTCTAAGTCTTTTCTTTTGTCTAATGAATATCAAGAGTATTACAAACCTAGATAGTAACAAAACATTTAGTTTAGCTTTCAATTTAAACAATTCAGTAATTAAATGTAATAGAAAGATAATAAATAAATAAATAAACATAAAATACTTACTGATTATTTATGTTTGAACTTCCAGATGACAGCATGTAATGTTGATTGATACAGTTCGTCTCACATTTCTGTGACCGTAATTCAATGGTTAGCAATGACGTTAATACATATACTTTCTTTGTTAGATTACAGCCATGGGTCCATTCTCTGTAGTTACAACGAAGGCACCATGATTTAACTCCATAGCTTTAAATATAAGTGTTTTCTGATTCTAATGGACGAATTCAGATTGAAGTGTTAGTGCTTTAGCTGCCATTGTCCAGTGAATCTTCTTGGCCCCATATCTTGAAAGAAAACATCTTTGCTGATGTTTCATCCCCAGACTTCGGAATTTAAGATCTTCTCCACTGGGTTTCTTTTCCCCAGAAGGAGTTTATTTACAACTTCAGGGATTCTCAGAGCTACGATAATTAGGGGTGTACAGAAAGTAGAATACGATTCTAGGATTTTAATTAGAAGCCCTCAGCAGCGAATTCTAGGAAATTAGCTCATAGACTCTGGAAACCTCCGCCCGAGAAAAAGAAATTTAGTGAATAAGATCTCAGCTCTGATGATATCTCTGACGTCTAGTGACGAAACGTCAGCATGGAAGACGTGACTTCCTTTGGATAGCCAAGAAGTTTGAATATCAAATTACTCAAAATAGGCACGCTTATTATTAATTTATTGTTATAACTGATATTAATAATCTATTGTAAAAATGTATTGTCTATTAATTCTTTCAGGGATCATACTATACTGGAAGAAAGAGTCCGAAATAAGATTACAAGTATCTGTTCAGGTGACGTGACTCTGCCCAATCCTTTGCATCCAGTGGAAGATAAGTTTGACATTGTTGCAACAATATTTCTTTTAGACAACATGGAGAACGAGCAAGAGGTTTGTACAGCTATCAAAAACACTGCATCGCTTCTTCGACCTGGAGGATTCTACGTATGTTTTAGCAGCCTCGGAACAACAGCGTTAAAAGTGGGAAAGACAATTATTCCACACAATGCCCTTACTGAGGATTTAATCTTCCGTGGTTTAAAAGAAGCCCAGTTAGAAAAAACTGATTATAAATGTTATTCTTATTTGAAGCCCGCCACCTACGCAGAAGATGTTTCTGCCTTGTTTGGTTTAATTGCACAAAAGAAATAGCTTTACTGAGCATTAATTACAGCTGAAGAAATGTCTTTCTTCTGCTTTGCATTGCTTGAAAACAAAATTGTAATAAGAAAATGGTCAAAACTCTTTATTTTGTATTGATTGGTTATTTGATTGAGATCGATATTCATACAGTACGGTGCAAGCATAAATAAGTTATATTCTTGTAGTAATCAAACAGTTTTAAACAATAACTAGGTTTTTTTTGATGTTAGGGACAAACTGTCCACGGAACCGATCCGGAAAAAATAAACAAAAATTGTCCATCTTTGGGTGGGGCCAGACCAAGTTCTAAAGCAAACGAACGCCAACTCTGCCGAATGTGTTTGCTGTGATTACGGTTGGAAACGATTGGAAAGGATTGTGATGTTGATAAATTGTTGTCGTCCACATCGGATTTAGTTTTGAATTGGAAACCGTTGTTTGTGGTTCGGTCATTTTACGCGACAAGGTCATTTTATCCAAGTTCAACTGCAATACTCTGCCAAATACCAATCTTCTGTTTTGAGAGTTTATAATTTTTATTAGTGGGATCCCATAATATAGGATTGTCCCGGTATAGTTCAATTAGTTTCAAACACAAATCGTCGTCCCATTCCATATTGACAGTAGCAAAAAAAATACGTCCAACACCAGCAAATACTTGCCAACGACTGAAAACGTTTTAACTCGTCCACACCAACAATCGCGTTGGTAACCGTTGGAATGCATTGGCGTGCGTTCGCCACCGCTTCTACACATCAATTCCAACGCATCCCAATATCTCTCCACATGTGCCTTGGACTGGGTTGGAGCTTCGGTCTGGCCCCACCCTTATAAATCCAACAGCTTTACTTAGTGTGGGTCTACATTTTGTCACACACTTTCTCAAGACGATTGGACAAAGACTTTTCTATAGTATGATAAAAGAAATTAAATTAAACAATTTCCGTTAAACAGAAGGAATGTTAGTTGATTTGTTCGTATCGAAATTCATAATGATTGAAAGAAAATGTAAATTGTTTTTGATTCATTGTTGTAAATAAATAACGTTGTAGCCATTTCGGCTTTGGAATAAAATTTTCCTCGAAACACTAAGAAAATTGTTCAAATAAGTTTATTTTAATTACGTGGAATTAAAATTTTGAAAGACTTTATAGCTTTGTGAAGAAAATGGCCTGTTTCTGGGGCTTAACTTATTTCACCATTTGACAAGAAATAAGTTAATATATAACGTTCGTAAGATTTAGTTCTTGTAAACGTATTATATTAATAAGAACAATTCAATCAAAGACATTATGAAAAAACTAAGTAAATAATACTCTGGATTATGAATTATCCAAAGTAATACAATTAAAAACTTGGCATTAATATAATAATAGTTAGATTTAGCCAATCACAGATTATTTGTAATCTGAAAGTCCCAATAAAAAAATCAAAATATTTTAAATCATTTTAAATTTTTACATTTAAAAAAAAAATCATTTAGATCTGAATTAGTCGTTTTAGAGCCCCCCCCCCACATACATTCTAGGTGAAATAGTAGTACATATTCGCATTTGTAATAAAGATTTTTTTTCCTTATAATACTATTTATCCATCTAAACAGATACAAATCATCAAAAAGTATATCAAAAACTGCACGTATATATGAAATAAAAATAAAATGATTATTAACAACAGTCTCCAAAATCAGATTCAATCAGAGTCGGGGTGAACCAGAGGTCTTCGGGAGGGATCTTAGAGCGACGGAAGAAACGCTTCCACACAAAAAATTATTATTATTATTATTGACTTAAAGCACTTTTTTTAGGTGTGTAGTTAAGAGTTTTAAAAATTATTAAAAGGCCAACACAAATAATATTTTTTAAAACGTAGTTCATTCTTTGTTTATTTTTTTTTAAAATATCATGTGTGTTGGCCTTTTAATAACTGTTTGCTTTCTTTTTAATTGTTTATGATTGACTAAGTCACCCCCTGTCTCCCCCCTGATAAGTATGAAACAATCCAAGAAGAATCGATTCAAAGCGGTTACGGCAAAAAGTGATATTTTACTCCTTTTTGAATAAACTCATTATTTGATATCGAGCGCCAAAATATACAATGAGCCCGGCTCTTAAATAATAACCAATATCTTCTTCTTCCATAAAGAGACACAAAACAACAAAAACTTCTTCATCCAATAACTTCAATATTTCTGTTTTTTATCAAAAACCTTCTTTAGGAAAGATTACATAAAACAAGAAGAGAAACCATCGTTCTCCTTCTGAATTTCTTAATTCTTATTCTTAAGAAACATAAATTTAATAATAAATTTATATATTCAGTCCTACGAGATACCACTAATGGTGGATCTGTATGTAGGCGAGGTAGAACATATTTTTTAGTTTATACAGACAATTAATATTAATATACTTATAATATTGTATTGTAATAATAATATTGTATTATTAACATAATAATAATAATAATCAACAAAATTTGAAAAAACAATCATGAACGTGAAAAACAAACAATCATGAACTTAAACAAATTTAAACGTGAAAATACAATATAAACATTTTTGTATATAAACAAACAAGAAAGAAACTTAGCTAAAACAATCAAAAACTAAAATTCAACAAAATAAACAAAAACAAATTTAATTAACATCAAACAAACGGACAAAATAAATGGACCAAATGAAATTTCATTCACCTTTAAAACCTTCTCTTTGTTCATACACTTACTCCAGTTAATAACACAAGACTCAACAACAATCTTTCTACCTCATTTTTAGACTCGTAAAGAATATTAACTAAAGGTCGGGATTGTGGTCAAAATTAAGAACATGGTCCGCCCAATCTGATGTACCTTTTATTTTCTTTCTAAAGGTGCTAACATGTTCATCAATGCGCTCCTTGAGCGATCTTCCTGTACTTCCTATATAAATTTCCCCACATTCCCGACATTCTAATACATAAATAACCCCTATTTTATACAAAATATTAGATTCATCCTTACTTTTAATCTTTTACTTTTTGAATAAACTGTTACCTTTGCAGTAAAAATTTTAACATTGTTTTCAACACATCTAAGAAAGGCAACCTTCCATCAACTTCTTTCTCATAAGCAAATTTCAAATTTTGATTAAAAGAGTTTACATGGGTGAAGAACTTAGCAAATTACCTCTCTGTCTCTTCCCATAAAACTAAAATATTATCTGCTTATCGAAGTAAGAATAATTGGCTAAATTCTAATTTAGTATAAGCTTATAATTGTCTTCTCACTATATTTCACCGTAAATAATAAAGGGTGAGACCAAGTTGTTTACTAAATGGCATCCTAGTACAGCTGTTTCACACTCTTTGGCGATCATCAGCTAGGAGTAGTCATCAGTAAACAATCAAGTCTCGGTTGACGGTTGACGGGCCTAAAGGAAATATCGTCGGAATCAATGTGGAGCCTGAAAAGCTAACCTAAACAATAAAGAACTCGCCAATTAGCGTGAAACAGCTGTACTTTTTACAAACAGCTGTACTGAAAGGGAATTTTTTGTCCCCTTCAATCTCTCTATGGGAATTTTTGTGGGATGTACATATATTTTTTTTTAATCCCGAACTTGGATAGACAGAGTTAGTAAGAATAACCAATGAAGACTCCTTAATTTCAAACAGAAATATATTAAATAAATTGAAAACACTGTCACATGTTACCTTTTCGAAATAAGTGATTCATTTATAATTCTATAATTGCACTTAGAGTTATATTAATTTTACAGCGTTCATTTATGAATTCACATTCATTAATCTTCTATACATAAATTGAATGTACTCAGGGCCCCCACAAGGGAGGATCAGTTGGTCCCTCAGCACCGGGGCCCGGCTGTCAAAGGGACCCGGGCTTGCCGATTTGGAGATATAGATTCCCTTTTTAATTTTTAATTTTTTTGGTTGTCGATTTGGAGATAGATTCCCTTTTTTATTTTTTATTTTTTTGGTTGTCGATTTGGAGTTTCCCATTTTTTTTTTTTTTTGATTTTGTTCATAACATGGGGGGAGGGGGGAAAGGCCCGGTATTGTATTTGGTACCTAGGCCAAGACCCTCTGTACTCAAGGCCTTAGCGCTCCAGCTGTGACGACATGGGGTGAGGCGATCACTTTTCCCCTTCGCATTCACCAAGCTACAAAAGTTGCTGATACTCAGAAACTAATCAAATTATTAACTAATTTAATAATGTCAAAACTTGCAATTTTCAATTGTGAATATTAAGATATTTCCTGCTTTATACATTTTAACTTTTATTTCGGACAAAATTAGCTCGAATTTTTTCTTTTTTTAATGTATTTCAATCCCATTAGTTATACTTAAAATGCTGTATACCTGTGTTGTAGGATTGAGCTTATTAATATATTTTCTTAAAACTATTTATTAGTATTTAATTACTATATAAGTCCTTTTTTTTGAGGGATTTCCTCACTCCGGGATGAGATATTATCTCGATATTTCGGCCCGATGCCTTGGGCCTTCTTCGGGAGATGTATAAATATTAATTACATCAAGGTGTGCCCATAACTAGTCGTTAGTTTGTGGGATTACTCGTGATTGTTTATTCGAGTAACTGGTGACTGCCCTGTGAGAAGGAGAAGGGGTGGGAGGGGATAGCGAAAAAAAAGAAAGAGTCCTTGGGGACAATTTCTTAATTGCGTGGGGGATGGTGCGTGACCGGTGGCGAACTCAATTGGTCAATTTAAATTCGAAAACACCGTTATATTGAACGAAAACAAGAACAACAGTGGGGAAGAATTTGAAAAATAAAATAAAATAGAAAAAAGTAAAATAAATAAATGAATAAGTGGAAGAAATGGATTGATGGAAGTGGGAAGATTGGTAAGAGAAATTAGTAAGAATATTAATAACAGCTATAATAGTAATAATTCACATGATTTATTTATATAAGAATAAAAAGTGATAAGAGAG
>JAFIDM010105285.1:0-11751 GCA_023159025.1 Thereuonema tuberculata | reverse complement strand
TTTCTTTTCTTCATCAATATTATCTTTTTTGTACACTGTCAATACTAATTTTAAAGAAAGTTTATTTCTTTAATTTTATAAAATCGGTTAAAATCATATTAGTATGATTAGAATATATTTAATATCTCATAGGCTTCTAAATTCCTAATTCATTTAAAACAAATAGGAGCAAATTTGTTCATAAGGAAAAAAAATCCATTTTTTTATTAATTACGAATTCATTCAATATCTTTAATGATACGATTTTTCTTTTATTTAATAGAAAAAGATGAAAAGAAGGATGAAAGTAACAAAGAAAAGTCATAATTGGAGAATGATTTGAAACCTATCAAGAACCTTTTTTCTGTTGATAAAGGAAAAACATTTTCTACTGAATGCAATGTTAATGAATTCATGAATAAAGTTTTAAGTTCAGCATACATCGTTTCTGGATTTTTTTTTAAAACAAAGTACCACTTTTTCTATCTGAAATTTTTATAAATAGTAAGCTTATAAGTAGTGATATAGGCTTGATATCAATAATAACAATATGTCCGTTCTTATTTTATTTCTTTGTTTATATTTTTGCTAAGGAATCAATGCTTGCCAATAATAATTCCTTCAAAGGAAAATTAATTTTTATTTCATTGAAAAACAGACTTTGCTAATTAAACATTGAAATATAATAGTGTTAAGATGAAATTGTTTGTAGCAGATAGTAAAGTATTAATATGTAAAAACTTTAATTCATTAATTTTGAGGTAAATATATAAAAAGGAAAGCTTCAAATGCATTTCGTGTTTTTCAACTACAGTAAAACCTCGTTAAGTCGTCATCCGGATAAGTCGTCACTCCGTTTAAGTCGTCGTTTTCCTTTGGTCCCGACAAGGTCTCATAGACAATAATGTAAAATAACCCTCTTTTACTCGTCACCAAATTTAATTCTACTCCGGATAACTCGTCACCCTCAAAAATGGCGAAAAGCATCTTTACAATTTTGCCTGCTATCTTTTGAGCCCCGCCCCTTCACTCTAAGAAAGCCTAGCCTTTACGGGGAATTTTCACGTGGGAAATTACACACTTCTCGCTGCGACTCTTGTCAAGTGTATACGTTTTTCTTGACCGCTACTGAGTGTGATTTTCATTTCATAGCGAGTAAGCTCGCTATAACGGCTATTTTTAATCTTGCAATTTCGTGGTTGGATTACATTTGTAACATGTCAGGGAAACGAAAACTTACCTCGTTATGTTTTAAAGAAAAAAAAGACTTAATTGCACTTTTTGAAAAATCAAATGTTTCGAAAACAGCTTTTGCCAAAGAACATCGTATTCCCAGGACTACATTAAACGATATTCTTTCATCGAAACAAGTAATTGAAGAAGCTGACTTCAAAGACAAAAGAAAGAGAATGAGGAAATCGAAGTTTGACGAGATCGAGGAGGTTTTAGCTAGTTCGATGGCTAAAACATGCCAGATGGCTAAAACATGCAAAATGTGTCAATTTCTGCCGTGATTCTCAAAGAAAAAGCCATCGAAATTGCTAAGGAGTTGAACATTGAAGATTTTGACGGCAGCAATGGTTGGCTGGAACATTTCAAAGACAGACATTGCCTTTCTTTTAAAACGATTATAATGTGGTAACTGTAAAAAGTGTTTTTTTTTTACTTTCCACTCATTTGCATGTATTGATTTCTGAAAATCTTGTTTTTCTAACCGAATCCTATATCAATTCATGAAAATACTGTATTTCAGTGCTTTTTTGTTTGTTTTTTTTTTTAAAAATTCCCACTCCGCCTAAGTCGTTACTCCACTTAAGTCGTCAAAAATGTTTGGTCCCTTGAGTGACGACTTAACGAGGTTTTACTGTATTTACTTTGTCAAATATCCCTTAAAAAAAAAATGTGCGTTCGATTTATGTTCTAATCACTTAATTCCTCTGCAAACATTAATTTATTATATTTACGACCATTAAAGTTGGACATTTATATTATATCTGTAATAAAATTTATTATAACACCAAAGTGGATTCTAACGTATGGAACATTACTTAAAGATAGACAATTGTTTTACATTAACATTTTTAGGAGAAATAAGCTGTTCCTTTGTTATAGGTTAGGCTATGGATTTATAAAAACATATTTTTTTTCTAAACATACTAAATAGTTGCCTTTTTAATATTTTCATAAGATTTGATATTATTGATTACCTGAATATCTTTACAAAACTTGATGTATCTTGATATAGGCTTGATTTCATGGTTATCAATATTGATAATATGTCGTACTCCAGTCATGTATATCAAATTGTATCCGATGTAGCATTTTTTGATTAAGATTAAAAACCATCTTTTTTTATGAATTTTTGGAAATTCTGTAAATGTCGACATACGGGTGGAAAATATAAATTTACCATTGTATTCTATTTCTATAACACTGGTAACTGCCTAAATTCTTTTTCTCTTAGACGACAAGCTTAAATACAAAATATCAGCAGAGTACAAGCTATTACAGACAAACAATTCTGTAAAATATAATTGATGTCTGAGTATATCTGAATAAATTATTGCTAATTTTCAAGTATGAAATGGAAGCCTCCATTTTTAACTAGATTTTGATTTTTTTTTTAATATTATTATTTATGTTGTTTTTTTTCTTTTTTTTAAATCAAATTTGGCCTGTTTTATCAATTTCTTAACATCATTCTTAAAAATCTTTCATTTTATTACTTTTAGACACGTCAATATAACAGTTCTCCTTAGTATAGAAATATACCAAGATTGCGAGGTTAAAACCAAAAAAAAACCTTTGATTACGGGAAAGCGAACCTTCTAGTTAACATCCCCATTCTTGAAAATATTACCCACAAGCAAAGCTCTCAAAGAAAGTGTTGAAGAATAAATGAGAAAATGAAACCTATATTTCCCAAAACTTAGAAAATAATCTTCATTCAATGCTAGTTTTGACTTGCTTTCTACATTTGTTGTCGCACATGAAGCTAAGCTCTAACACAAGTTATATAATAAGTAAATAAATGGCAAAATTTTAATCTACGTTTTTAAAACTAAGAAAATGTATATTCATTAAAAATTAAACTTCTAATTCATCTTTCTATCATTGTATGAACTACGCTCTCTTACAAAGTATTCAAGTGATGCTGTTTCATCAACATATAGAAAAAAGTAGATAAATATCTGCGTTCTGATTATAGAAGATTCTGGAATAAAGAAAGAACACATCAGGTCACTCTTGGTAGATAATATAAAATAAATAGAAATAAGAATAAATTATTCATTAATTATTAAATAAAATTTATTAACTATTAAAAAAAATGAAAATTTAATAAATGAGCTACTAAATCTACATTAATAAAAGACAATAAACTTCTGTTGTTAAGAAACGAACCTCAAACTATTCGTCCCCATCCACTATTGGGATTCGAACCTCCAACTCATTGTGCCGCTTTTAGAAATTTATACACAGATCTATGATCTCACAAATATTCGTAAAGAATAAATTAGATATTAAAATCTACACTTTTAAAAAGTAAAAATAGAATATCTATTAGAAATAAAACCACAATCTTATTAGTTCAACTATATGCACTCTATGATCACACATGCGTTACTTATGAATACCTCAGTTATCACAAACTTCCTGAAAAAAAAGAAAATGAAACATCTATTCAATAAATCAGCGTTTTAAGTCTTAACTTCTTAAAAGCAAGAAATTAAACTTTATAATTTGGGAACTGAACTTCGAAATAAATTTAAACATTCATAATTCTACCATTATCTATTATTTCGTACGTAAGTTATATTGATGAAACGGCATCACTTCAATACTTTGTAAGAGAGCTATGATACAATGATAAAAAGGTGAATTAGAAGTTTAATTTTTAAACTTTTCTTAGTTTTAAAAACGTAGATTAAAATTTTGCCATTTCTTATTATTTTATGTCGGAGCTTTGCTTTATAATCGACAACAGTTGTACAATGCAAGCCAATATTAGCATTGAATGAAGTTTATTTTCTATGTTTTGTGAAATATAGGTTTCATTATCTCATTTATTTTTATTCAACACTTTCTGTGAGAGCTTTGCTTGTGGGTAGTATTTTCAAGAATGGGGATGTTAAGTAAAAGGTTCGGTTTCCCATAATCGAAGGTTTATTTTTATGGTTTTAACCTTGCAATCGGAGTATTTCTATAACAAGGAGAGTTGTTATATGGACGAGACCAAAAGTAAAAAATAAAATTTTTTACATAATTATGTTAAAAAATTGAAAAGAAAGACCAAATGTGATTTTAAAAAAAGAGAAAAACAAAATAAAAAATAATAAAATAAAAATCAGAATCTATTTAAGAATGGAGGCTTCCATTTATACTTGAAAATTAGTAATAATTTATTCAGATGTATTCAGACATCAATTATATTTAAAGAATTGTTTGTCTGTAATAGCTTGTACTCTGCTGATAATCGATATTTCTTATTTAAGCTTGTCGTATAAGAAGAAAAGAATTTAGTCAGTTACCAGTGTTTTAGAAGTATAATAGATTTTTTAGCTTGTTTCAAAAAAAAAAAAATTAAAAAGATTTAAGTAAATGATAGCTTTTTTTAAACTCATTCGTAACTAAATTCACACATGTTAAATTTTTATTCTCATCTATTATCTCATGTTCATTATTAGTGAAAAATATTTTTACTTTAATCTATTCTTCTTTAATGTACAAAAATAAACTCTGTCTATTGGGAATCGAACCTCTCACTCAATATTAAACAAGTTATTCAGTTGGCCCTGAAATCTAGCATGACTGTAGGAGTAAATGTTTGTTTAAATTTACTTTTCTTCGAGTAGGAAAGCATTACTATTGAGGTTTTTATCCTAATATTCAATGTTGACAACCCATCCTCTAGGCACACAGTATTGTTGAAGAAATGAGCCAATTAAAATCTACACTTTATAATTTGTAGATAATAAAATAATAAGCTAATAAAATCAAAACAAGAATAGCGGAATTTCTCATGTATAAAAACTGTATAAAAATTCCTTTGAGTAAATTGAATCTTTAAATTAAACTTCTTAAAGTTAGAAAAGAAATGTCTTTCTCAGAGAATCGAAACTTACACTCGTAGCTTATTTTTCCTTTGAACATTAGGATTCGCATTTATAGAAAATATTATTTAGTAATGGAGCTATTTAAATCAAAATATTTCTCAAATTTATTATTAAGCTTTGCGACTGGAAATCGAACATAGAACTCAATATTCAAGTCGAACAAGCTGCATCAATAGTTTAAAGCATAGAAAACCAAACCAAACATCTGTCTTCAACCCATATTTCTCATAAGGTTAATTCCATGTCAAATCAACACAGAATCAGACTTCATGTCTCAGATTGTCATGATTTTTGGTATGTAGCAATATGCCATAGACTTATGAAAAAATACCCAATTTCAGTTTTGTACAACATTTATTTTTGAAGTTATTAATTTTTAAAGATATAAATTTTTATCAAACAATTACACGTTTTGGCACCTTTAGTTGCCTGTAGGCTAGCAACCAGTGATGATACAAACCTGAGAGTGGTCTCATTTTAAAGCTATGGAATGGGCTTTAGTATGATATGCCACAAGATAGGGCTTACCAAAAAAAAAGGTTTTTGAAAATTTTAATTTAAATTTTAAAATTTGAATTTCTCAAAAAGCGGCAATTTTAAAAATTTCAAAAAATTAGCAAAATTAGTTTGTAATGTCTAAATACATGTAGCAAAATTCTATCATGGGATCTCAATGGGATCTAGAGATGCAGGGCTTCAGTTTTGTGTAAAATATTAAAATTAGTACCGTTTCTGAAAATTGAATGGAAAAAGCAACAACTTTTTAACAAGCATTGGTTATTATTTTTACATTTATTTTAAAATGGAAAAAGGTCACATACACTTACCATTAAAAATCCGATATTATATGAGTAAAGTTAAGGCTTAACAAATCAGTACTTCAGTTATGTTTGTTTTGTCTTCAATTGTTGGAAGATACCCACACATTTGTTTACTTCACTGTCTGGTAAACTGTATGTTTGGCCAGTTTGTGTGATGGGGTTCACTTTGCATATCACATCTGCAGAAGGGATCCAGAGTGTATCAGATGGTGTGGGATATATATATGAGGGTGATGAACCTGAAGGGTGGAGGAATATAACTTGCACTTTACTGGAATCTTCATCTTTTGCCAGAACATAACTCAATCACCAAGTGTCACCATAGATTGAAGTAACATATCCACTAATATCTGCATATACTACCTGCTGTACTTCATTTACAACAGGAAATGTACTTGAAATAAAGGCAGAAGAAAATAATTTCACATTTACTTTGGTTCCACACGTGAGAGGTATGAAGGCATGAAAATTCTGAGTGCCTGATATAGTTAAAGCTGTACTGTACCGGCTAGCTAGTTGTTCTTCAGTTTTAATGTATTCTTCAATCGTCACAAATTTAAAGTCTATTTTAGATATATTCTGATGTGCCCATTCAAACAGTTGCCTTGAATTCATTATTTGGTCCTCATAGTGTCTTTGTAGTCTTTTTACAAAGTTTGGCTGCTAGTCTTTTTACTGTGGCCCCCCACTCCATCGCATGGACCTTTTCCATGTGCTGTTGCTGCAAAATACCATTCAGCCTCAGCTCCAAAATCTTCCTTGTGATTACACAAGTTAAGAAAGTTTTTTTTTATTTTTTATTTTTGTACTGCGCCGCAGAACCATCCGAAAAATAGAAAATTTTTTGGGAAGTCTTTGAAACTTGCATTTCAGATATTCCATCAACTTTGCCTGGAACAGATAGACAGCAGTAGTGTTGTGGTTGAGGCAGTCTGATATTATTACAAAATTGAAATATCTGATTTCTTCCTCTTTAAAATACACCACAAAAAGGTGAATGGTTGCCTGACTATTTGACCAATGATATGATTGTGCCGCATCTTGCAAAAGGAAAGAATAATTCTCGGAAAAGTCACAAATGACAGTCACTTGAGATTCTAGAAGATTTTCCTTGGCATGTCTCAGAAATTCACTTTGTTTTTTTGCTGTGAAGTGATGACGAAGTAGAACAGGAAGTTTTTCACAAAATACATCAACAAATTCACTAACCGGTTTTTGAATTATTTCCAAGATACATCGATCCACAGAGATCCACTGTCTGTATGTGACAGTCTCGATTGCATTGTCTTCAAATGCATTTTCCAAAAGTTCTCCAATCCTTTCAGTATCTGGACATGAAACACAATTTCAAAGAAACAGTCAATTGTTGGTGAGCTGTAAACTCCTTGTACGTTTTAATTTTACCATTCGTAATTGAACTTATTCTTGCATTTCAAACATGAGCTTCACATTCTGATGATTGGTGCACACACAGACTGAATGTGTTCCACTCTGTCCTGCCAGCACATAATTTTTAGGTCTAAGTTCAGCAAATTTGGAGAATCCCACTTTTACACTTGGAAATTTTTCTTGGAAAACTCTGTATGCTTCCTTTAAATTATTAAGCATCAAACATGAAACATATACTTTACCACCTGTGCTGTCTTTCACTGATATGAAATCCTTCATCCCTGGCATCACTCTGCTCATTTCGTCACTTGTAAAGAATCCTTTGACACTATCAATAATATGATTTGGCAGACTTTTCCCTGCTTTCAGATTAGGACTACCCAATGCACCCTTTTTTTTTCAACAGTGTCTTTGCTTGTCGTGCTAAGTAGTTAGGGGTCGAAAATTCTTGCATTACCTTCCTGACACTCCAACTGTCAGGCACAAGAGTCAGCAGCTGAAGCTTCTTCTTTCTACTAGTGAAGTTGTTGTACACCTCCTTTACAGGTTTAAAGAATTCATCTTGTGAATCATTATCCTCATTATCAGTACATGCGTTCACCAGCAGTTTTCTCTTGACAGCCACATTGATTCTGTTAGACTTATCAGTGGAGTAAACTTTGGATTTTATCCTTTTTATTTCTATTGATGACTCTCCCATCTCTAAAAAAGAGCTGTTAAGAGACCTCAGAGACTCAGATTCATTTGAAAAAGGTATATCAGTGGATGCTTCTTCAATTTCAGTATCAGACTGACTTTCTTCATGTATATGGCTAGTTCCAGGTAAAACTGCTCTGCATTTTTTCATTTCTCAACTTTGTCAGATGTTTCCTACAACTGTAGATAACTCAGGTGTTCCTGGAATCAAGTCACACATTCATGAAGTCACACGTCTCAAACTTTTTCTTACTTGGGAGTGATTAGACTTACTAAAATGGTTAAAACAATCCATTTTTACTATCTTGTCAGTGGTATCCATCATGCAGGTGAGAAATGTTGAGAAATTAACAAGAAGAACTCCAGTGGCCAAGAAATGGTTTGTGTTCTAAAGATACAAAATTAATAATATATCATCATCACAGGAACTGGTCAAGAAAAGAAATTCCTACAAAGCAAGTGTAATGCTACACTAGACTATAAATGAATGGTCTTGTCTCCTTGACCAATCAGCTTCCACCCTGTGAAAGGGGATTTCCCTAATAAAAAAGGGATTCCCCTCTACATTCATACTTGCAGGCCAATCAGCTTCCACCTTCTGAAAGGGGATTTCCCTGATAAAAAGGGGATTCACCTCTACATTCATACTTGCAGGCCAACTAGCTTAAATTTTATTTTGAAAAAGGATTTCTAAACTTGGTACTAAAAGGTAATCATTGCATTTCCTGCATTTTATAATGTCCTACACACTGCATAGCAAAATTAGTAGCTTAAAAATAAAATTTTACTAGATTGGTACCTTATTCACAAAACAAGTGTATTTCTGAAGCCCTGCATCTCCAGATGCCACTGAGATCCCATGATAGAATTTTGCTATATGTATTTAGACATTACAAACTAATGTAGATAATTTTTTGAAATTTTTAAAATTGCCGCTTTTTGAGAAAGTCAAATTTTAAAATTTAAATTACATTTTTTTTGTCACCTTATCTTATGGCATATCATATTAAAGCCCCATTCAACAGCTTTAAAATGAGACCACGCCTAGGTTTGCATCTTCACTGGTTCCTAGCCTACAGGCAACTAAACGTGCCAAAACGTATAATTTTTTGATAAAAATTTATATCTTTAAAAATTAATAACTTCAAAAGTAATTGTTGTACACAACTGAAATTGGGTATTTTTTCATAAGTCTATGGTGTAATACTGCATACCAAAAATCGTGATAATCTTAGACATCAAGTCTGCATATCTTCCAAAATTCTGTTGATTTGACATAGAATTACCCATAAAGTTTTTTTGAGAAAGAACAAGAAACTTCTTCTCTTCTATGTTTCACCTGAAGAAGAAAATAATACACATTTTCGAAAATATAAACTATTTAAAAATGTTTTAAGAAGATTACCATATTCCTTTAAATAGAAACATTAAAAAAATGCTTGGAAGTTGTTGCTGAAATAATAATTGAACATCGAGTGTGTCTTAGTATAGTAGAACATTCGGCTACTCTCTGGCAAATAGTATTAATGAATGAAGGAGTTATTTGAAAACGTATTTATGAAAACCTAAGAAATTTCAACTTCATTGGAATTAGAATCTCGAACGATCCAGTAAGTATCAATGAATAAAAGAGCTATTCAAACTTACATCTCTATTAAATAAGAATAATTTAGAACATTTTTGAAAATTTAATTTTTTGATGTTTTTAAATTCGGCTTACGTGAATTTTAAAGAGCTACTTAAATTTACATTTCTATTAAATAAGAATAATTTTGAAATAATTTTTTTGAAAATTTAATTTTCGGGTGTTTTTAAATTAGGCTTATGTGAATTTCAAATTAGAAAGATCCGTTTTATGTTCTGATGCTATCTAATTATTATAGTATTTTTTTTAATGTGAAATTTTACTCCCAATGTTGAATGTTCAAATTGTAATGACAATTTGTGTTGAAGTTCTGATTGGGCAAAGGATCCTTCTACGTAAACCAATCGTAACAGTTACGTCATAACTAACACTAATCGGCTGTTAGTGCTACTCTATTTTGGTCGAACTCATCAGAAGAATCTGTTGTAAGTGTCAAAAGATTTTTGTTCTTCTTGTTCTGCCTAAAAGTACCATGTGGATCCCGGCATTGATAGCGTATATAGGTTGTATCCTCGGCGTTTTGGGTAAGAAATTTTCAAAGATTGGAGGATGTTTGATCAATGTGATTGGCTTATAGTTCATTGTAGTGTTTCCCATTAAAATGCTTTTATATCACTCTTTGTATTTATCAGCAGCTTGTACACTGTCGTATATATATATATATATATATATATATATATATATATATACGTATCATCTTCTTTCGTGGCAGTTATAGTTTCTTCAGATTTGAGAGGACAGTTATCTTCTTTTTTGCTTTCTTTTGATGATGGCTTCTTTTGCATTTATCAACTCCAAATTCCATACAAACATATCTGAAAAAAAATAAGATTTGAAAAGATTTGTAGAAGCTATGAGCTAGGAAGTGAACAGTTTTACATCATCTATTTAGAGGTGTCTGGAGCGTTTGATGTGAAACCCAGTCTTAATTTCATACCCACAGTTTGCGAAACTTACTATTATTGTTATTGTTTATTTGTTTGTATGATGGTATCTTAGAAGGCTTTCTTTTTTAGAGAATTACAAAATGAAACTGAATCTTCATTTGTTAAATATTTACTTTATTCTGTAAACTGAGGGAGTGATTTTCAAAAAGTCCTTCAGTTGCTAAAATTGGATTTCAGAATTTATTTTTTTTTCTTCGCGAATGGGCCCCAACGGACCACGCGCTAGCCTAACAACGTCAGGACAAGGCTAGGAAATCAGAGACGAGAAAGAATGCACTTTCTCGTCGAGGATACACCTGAGAGAGTAAGTCCCAGGGGGAAACGAACGAAACACAGAAGAAAGAAACATCCATGCCACTACCGGGATTCGAACCCGGGTACTGGAGCACTGGCCACAACGGCAGACCGCCGTCTAGACCGCACGGCCACGCCAGCACGGTACAGAATTTATTATTATTGTTATTGCAGTTATTGTTGTTCGTTTGTTTGTTTATTTGTTTGTTTGTTTGTATGATGATATTTTAGAAAGTATTTTTTTTTTAGAGATTTATCAAAAAAAGTGTATCTTCATTCTTTTTGTTTCTATCATTATAATAACAATGAACTTTTAATTTGAATATTGATATTAATCTATGTCTATTATACAGAAGTATTCACTTAAACCCATACTAGTTCCGTGACTATACACTAATTTACATCCTATTGGTATGTTAATAAACGGTTGTATTATTAGACACATTACATCCCATCAGGAACAAAGTTAATATTTTTTTGGATAGAATTAACGAAATCGTGAGACATTAAGGATTTGAGGATGATATTTCAAAATTTATTAGCAATCATAAACGGATTTGCTAGTTATGCAAAAAGTTTATTTTACCTCGAATACATTAATGGCTAATATAAAAACTATGGATTTTTAAAATAATTTCATTATAGTTTTTCATTCTTATAAAAAGTTGAATTCATTTATTTTTTATTTACTTCTGAATAAATTAGATACAACACAAACATTGATAAAATTGAAATTTAGTAAAATATATTTTATGTATTTTTGAGAATGCATTTAAGAGATAATTTAAATTTCTGTTAATATTAATTCTTTTATATTTAAATGTTTTAAATTGATTTTTACATTTTAAAAAACATTTATCTAAATT
>JAFIDM010105284.1:0-11751 GCA_023159025.1 Thereuonema tuberculata | reverse complement strand
ATAATAATAATAATAATAATAATAATAATAATAATAATAATAATAATTTATTTGCCTTACAAAAGTTTCATGTTGCATAATAGATATGAGTGTGATTCCCTGTGCCTATGGGTAGTCCCGTCGAGAAGCCAGGCAGGCAGTGGCGTAGCAACGCCTTTGGGGGCCCGGGGCGGGAGTTCCATTATTCCACAACAAAAAAAAAAAAAAAAAAAAACGGAAATCCTTTTTCATCAACCAAAAAAAAAAAAAAAACGTTGTAAAGGGGTTGGTCGGGATACTTGGGTGGATGGAGCCCCTAGGCTGACTGGTGGGGCCCCCTAGGCTGGCTTTTGGGGCCCCTCTCAGGCGGGGGCCCGGTGCAGTCTGCCCCGCTCCCCACCCACTTGCTACGCCACCACTGCAGGCAGGGAGTCAATTACAGGCAAGAAAAATAAAATAAAAAAATAAAATACAAAGAGCATTACTGGTTACATATAATGGAGAAAACAATGAACGTCACTTCCGGATGTCTATGCATAGGCGCAGTATGTTACAAAATGGCAGCCTCCACGGATTAGAAAAAATACCTACGGTGACAGACTTTTTTTATTGCAGATACGAAATGTCCCGATAATAATCTTCACGGGAAGTAAACTTATTCAACATTATTTTCGGAATATTTAGTAGCAATAAATATAGCTACTTCATCGTCAAAATCATAGGAGTCGGTTTCAATCGAGACCGACGCCAGTCATCTTTAATCATTGAATGGGGGTGGGGGCTGACGGGAGGTTTCAATTGAATGTCATGATGGGAATTTTCTATTGGATGTCGCAATTTTAACTCGCTAGTTTCCGAGCTGCTAAAATTTGGCATCTGATCAGCGAGTTAACGCTGTTAAAATCCCTCACGAATGTTGGTGTAGAGAAAATGTTACTTGATCGTTGCTTTAGCAGCGATCAAAGTTAACGGAGGTTTGGTGCACTCGGCCCAAAGAGTAGCAGTTAGTCCTTACGATTTCTGATTGTTTACTCCGAATAGTGAATCAATCTACAACTGAATAATTCGTAATTTTGTAGTAAGCACACAAGTGACCCCTTCACAATTTGCACCATTCGGACGACTCTGAATAAGTAGCCATATTGGGTTGAGCTGCAGCAAATACAGGAATTTCTGTTGGGATGAGCCAAGTTAGGAAGCCGACCTCCAATAGCCATCAAACAAAAAAATAATAAAAAAAAAAAAATTTGGGGAGGAACCAAGATCCTATCAACTCTATCAATCAGTCATCCAATCAAACAAAAAAAGAAATAAAACAGAGCGTATTCTCTATATTTCGAGAATTCGGTTAAAGGTCCCTCGCCTTCAGCTTCCCTAGATACTCTTATGGGGCTAAGAAATCATAGTCGATTCAGTAAATAAATCTTAGTTTTGTGCAAAAACTAACACTTTTCTGATACGGTGAATTATCATTTAAAACCGAAAGTAGTATGTTCCGGAAGTTTGGGATTTAATCCATGAGGAGTCCATAGAGTTCATAGAGTTCAGAGAGTCCATAAAGTTCAACTCATTATACTCCGACTCTCGATTTGAGCTGTGGAGGGCGTTAGACACAAGACACGGAATCTAATAATTTTTCAGTACGGAATCACTAAACAAGATTCTTTACTTTATGTCATGGTGTAACTGAAAAATAAGTCACTAATTCCTTTACTTCATCTCCAATAAATTAATTATTTTATAGGAAATTCTTCGTTATATGTTAATAAACAAAATACGTTTCTTCAAATCCACCAATTTCGCCACAACGATATTTCGCGGAAGCTATCGTTCCGCTTTGTCAAGTTTTTTGAAAATAAAATAACAATAATGTATACGCAATGAAGTCATTTTCAATGACTTAAAAATAAATAGTAATTCATTTCTTTTATTTAAAATAATTTTTGATATCCATTATTTAAATTTCTCTTCTTTATGTGCATTAGTTTTTGGAAGTGAGACAATGTGTTCTGTTCACTGTGCAACCTTTATCTCTGTTAATAAATGAATAGCTTTTTATAGTGCATGCTTCTATCATCTACCTTTTGTGTTTGTCTTTGATTTTGAATAAAATATCTATAATCGGATCCGTATTATGGTTTTCATTAATGCAGTGGTCCGCCCATTCTGATGCTTTCGGCTTGTTATTCCTGAAAGCAGCAATATGTTCCTGTATTCTCTCTCTGAAGGTTCTTCCCGAATTTCCAAAATAGATTTTTTGACACATTCTACATTTTAATTTATAAACTGTACCCATTGTATTCCACTTTAATTTTTATATTATTTCCGCGAAATGTCGTTGTGGGAGTTCGAAATTGGTGGATTTGAAGAAATGTATTTTGTTTATTAAATTATTTATTTAAAAAATAATTAAATAAATAAAGCAAATTTTTGAAATGAATCTTCATTGCTTTTTCATGCTTAAAGACTAATAACAAAATGAATGTAAATGACTATGACTTATTATCCTTTTAAATAATTAAGCAATATTTCAAACTCTTTGATAAAATTAATATATTACACATTTTTGAACCAAAATTTCTAACAATAAATCTCTTACAAAGCTATAACTTAATAAATCAATTCTTTAAAGTCATAGACTGAAAATAATGTAAACAATCTATTGCCAAATTGTTGGCTAAGAAAATAATTTGATTATTCTTATTAACTCTTCTGATATCTATTTAAGTATTCCGTCTTCGTATTTCTTCTTATTGTAGAATGCGTGCTATTCACTGTGTAACCTCTATCTTTGTTGATACATGGGTAACTTTTTATAGTACAGGCTTCTATCATATATCTTGTGTGTTTGACTTTAATTTTGAATAAAATCTCTATAATTGTTTATAGATTATGTTTTTCATTAATGTAGTGTTCTGCCCATTCCGACGCTTTTGGTTTGTTGTTCCTAAAAGCAGCAATATGTTCCTGTACTCTATCTTTTAAAGTTCTTCCTGAATTTCCAAAATAAATTTTTCGACAAATCCTACACTTTAATTTGTAAACAGTACCCATTATATTCCAAATATCATTTTCGTTTTCACTTTTCTTTTTTAATAGTGATTTTAAATTTTTGCCCCTTTTGTTTACTAGCGTTATTTCATTTTCTTTTCAAATCAAAGTTTGGCTTCGCCGTAATTTCAGTATCTTATTATATGATGATTTATTTGCGTTTATAATTTTCCTTCCTTTTCTGAAAAAATCTTTAATGCATTTGTTGATAAAAATTTCCGGATATTCATTTAACATTAGTTTCTTTTTAAATTAGTTTTTCCGCGAAATACCGTTGAAGAATTTTTAAAGATAGATGAAAATGGAAGGAATATATTTGTTTTAATATATAACGAAGAACTTTATTGTAATAACACTGTAAGACTTATAACACTGTAAAACTTTAAACAAAGGCTTGAATCACGTAAGACTTTAAACACTGTAAGACTGCTCGGTCAATAAAAACGGTCAAATAAGGAAGGTTTATTGTCGTAAAAATTTGGAACCAAAATAGGAGGTCAGAAAGGAAGAAACAAAGAAAAAGAAAGAAAAAAAATATTATAAATATTTTCTTGGAATAAGCCAAATATTATCATAAATTATTGCTTTCATAAATGTCAGTTTTTTTTTGTCGTGACATTTAGAAGTAAAATGAAAACATATCCTTCCTCTACAAGCATGTAAGAGAATTACAGATGATTTTCATCAATAATAATATGAATCATCTAATGGCGTCAGACAGAATCATTGTGGAAGGTGAACGTATCTGCTAAGAAGCCGTTTGAACATTTTCATTTGAATGACCCTCATAGAAAGAAGAATCATTTTATATCTCTTGATTTAATTTCTTTTATTAATTTTTGTTCATTTATTTATTTTAATGTACTTAAATTTGTATAAGTATAAATGTTTAAATTACAAGAAGTTCAAATCACAAGGAAACTATAAATTCATATGACATTACATTTATTTCACACAGCAAAACGAACTATATATCAATTATGATAGTAACAGCAATGTACATATGGCGAATGAAACCTAGCGTTAAATACTTATCAACAAACAATATAGCAACACGATTCAAATTACACATAAGTCAACATTCTCCTCTTTAAACCTTATTACATTTTAAGTGTAAACCTTTATATAATTACATGTGATTACATTTCTTTAAACTTTTTGTTAACAAATCAGATAAGTTTTCTTTAAATGATTTGGCTACCGTATTTAGTGTCAATAGCTTTATTGCACAATAGAGACAGGTAGCTTGGGGATCTTTATTACTGGAAAAGGGTGGCAAATAAATAATGTTTAGTCTAATAGCTTAACGTGCATAGTCTCAATATAAAAGTGCTTTATTGAAGTTCTTTCTGGTCGGCGTAGATCGCTTCTTTAGGGTGGCCTTCTTCCACCTTGCCTTGCTTCCTTTGTGTCAGGCTGCCTCTCTCTCTCCTTGAACCGGTCTTCGCTACAAAGAGGAGAGTATCTGTCTGTTGAGCCAGATGGCTTCTCGAACGTCCAGTTGACTGCACGGCTTGTGCAGGTAACGGCTGCTTCTCTTTGCTACGCCGGGTGGCGTTTCGTACGTCCGTACATGTTCTCCAGCAAACTGGAGACGGGCTTGTCGTTTGGCTGTGGTCAAATTCGGGCAGATTGCTGGTCTGTGAGCAGTCAGACCTCCTTCGGAGAACCTTCTTCTTACTGTCCACCGACTAACAGTGACATTGCGAGCTTCTTGAAGTTGCTGTCCCAGTTCAACTGCAGTTAAGTGCCGATTTCGCAATGAACTCGTGACAAGAAAGCGATCATCCCACTGAGAAGTAGCACGATAGCGGCCAGATCCTTGTTGCCGTACGTATCCTCCAGTCTCCTGATACCTCTGGTATGCACGTCGTATGGCGTACCGGCTCACGTGCAATTGATGGATCACTTGAATTTGATTTTGCCCTGCTTCGAGCAACAATTTGAGCAGCTTCTTCAGGTGAGGTATCCATTTTCTTGTGATGAATGAAGGCATTTTTGCGAGAATTCCTATCAGGCTCAGAGTTGATATAGGTATGTTGCGGCATTTCCAGCAATTAACCCTTTATTGCTGCGGCAAGTCTTGCAGAAGCTCTACCTGGAAAGGGTGTTTTCAGGTCTTGCGTTCTCTTGTTGTTATTTTCTTGGTTTTGGAGGGACAATACCCACTTAAGTGGTATTATTGGATAGGTGATGAAACGATCTTTAAATTGACATTAGTTTGATTAAACAAAAATTTGCGAATCGCGAGGAAAATACATAAAAACATACTAAAATGCAACTGTGGGATTTTTCTGCTCCCAAGTATAGTTCCAATATCTAAGAATACATTCAAGAGTTTCTGTATTCAAGAAATCCAAATCTTTGTAGAATTTTTTCCATAGAAGCTGTCTAATGCATAACAGAGTGCCATCTTTTATCCAATTGAATTGCATACCCAGTAAATCTGACAAAGATCTCAAATCCTATAATACAATTTGTTTCTTGATTTCATTGACCACCTCCATACTTACTTTGAAAGTTAAATCATTCCAAAGGATCTGCATCGATAAATACAACTACACATCTGTAGCCTTTCGAATCCCAGTTTAGTAAAGGTCAGTTCGTAATCCAATGTCTATCTGACTGTTTTAAACCATAATCGATTTATTCTAAGAGCCAAATCAGATCGGATGAAGCCTGGATATTGTTTCATATACAGTAGTTTATTTATATTACCATATAAGTAAACACATCCAATTGTATAACCAACTCATAGGAAGAACTAAGAACATTCTGATCATAGGAAAATTTACAACAGGAAAATACGTGTCTCCTTCTCTTTGTGTAAATCCTCTAGGTTTTAGTACCTCCATCAATCCTGAATCGCCCATCTGTATCTCGTTTTATTGTATACATTGAAACTTAATCGCTTCAGATTTTGTTCATTTATTTCATTATTTATGGCACGTTTATTATATGGCATGTGTATTTTATAGAGCACTATTGTTGTGGATCGAGATGTCCTGATAGGAATTCGTCTGAATTATTAGGAAGAGGGTAAAAAAAAATAAAAATTTCTAATTATTATTGCAGTATCATTATGATAAGGAGGCGGATAATTATTGCTCCCGAAGCAAGATGCCAAATAGTGTTTAAATTTTTCTAGAAAGGTTTGAAACTACGAGGAGCGATCGAAAAGTAATGCACAACAATTTTTTTTGCAAAATATTTAATAGGTAAAAAAAAAAATAATGCACAAACAAACTACAGGTTTTATCTATTTTTCAACATATGAACCAAGTCTCTCGACACATTTCTCCCATCGTGACACCAACGTTAGTATTTCTCGTTCATAGAACGCCGTTTCCTGGGATCGTAGTCATCTGCTCACGACCGATTCACTTCTTTATTCGAACCGAAGCGTTAGCCTCCTAGGGATTTCTTCAGTGGTCCGAAGAGGTAAAGGTCAGAGGTGCGAGCTCTGGACTATAGGGTGGACGTTGGAGCACCTCCAAGCCAAATTTCTCAATTTTTTTCACGAACAGAAGCCACGACCTGGGGACGAGCATGTCCTGTAGAAGTCTAACGTTTGTAGCGTCTCTGTTAGGACGTTTGTCTCGAAGAGCAGGACGGAACATTGTCAATGTTCTAGCGTAGGTTGCGGCATTCACAGAGGTCCCGCTGGAAGAAACTCCGCCAAGAGTACGCCATGCATGTCCCAGAACACCGTTACCAGAACATTTTCGTTGATTGGGTGATTTCTTCGGTGGCGGAGACCCAGAATGTTTCCATACCGTACTCGCCTGCTTTGTTTCGGACGTGTAGTGGTATGGCCAAGATTAATCGCCAATCATTACACCTTTCAGAAAGTCATGACCTTCTTCAGCGTAAAGCTTCAAGTGGAACAAACATGACATCATTCTCTGGCCCTTCTGCACATCTGACAGATCTTTGGATACTCAGCGCGCAATGACTTTGCGAAAGCTCAATCTGTATCCACAACGTCGTACACTGTATCGTAAGAAATATTGAATTGTTGTGTCTGCAGATTGATGCGCCTATCGTTTCGAATTGCCGCCTCAATGCCTATGACATTGAGTGGTGTGGAAGCGGTCACTGGTCGGCCCGAACGCGTTTCATCAGTAAGGTTTACTCGGCCCTCTTCGAAGAACCTGCATCATCTGGAGATATTGATACGGTCCAGACAATCAGCACCAGACTCCTCAAACATTTCTCTTTGGATTTCACTTGGGAGTTTTCGTTTTGCCCACAAAAAAACGAACTACACCTCGCTGCTCTTCACAAGTTGACGATGCTAGCAAGCACCATCTTTACTCAGTAGTTCACGCTCATTCCGTCAGGGCGACACCTGATCGAGCAATTGCTCCAATTAGCGCAAGATTCAAACTAATTAACTTCCACAATTTGAAGTCCAGACAAAGATAATATTACATAAAAAAATGTTGTGCGTTACTTTTCGATCTCCCGTAGTATATTGAAATTATCGAAAAACCCTTAAGGCAGAATTTAGGCTTAAAAAAAAAACTTCCAGACAATCGTAAACCTAATCCAGGTTTAGGAAATGGAATGAAACTTGAATATGTACGGGAATCTAAGCAAGCAGGACGTTGTTGTATCTTTCATTTACAATACTGTATTTTGGAGCTCTGCTCGTTCCAAGTGTTTATCGTAAACCTACTCCAATATTACGAAATGAAATGAAACTTGATGATGCTCTTTGCAGTTAGGTGTGCTAACCATTGGACTACCCCTGGTCCCCCAATACCTGTTCTTACTTTAATTTTATTTGAACTAGCTTTCCATTATGTTATCGTTTTTCTTTCTTTTTTCTTTCTTTTTATCATCTTGTACGGATTGGAATCGACGAACTCTGCCTTTGCAGTCAGGTATGCTAACCATTGGACTATTTCTGGTCCCTCAATATCTGTTCTTACTTCAATTCTATTTCAACTAAGCTTTCCATTATATTATCTTTTCTTTTCCGTCTCGGACGGGATTCCAATCGAGGAATCCTCTCTTTGCAGTCAGGTATGCTAACCGATACCTGTTCTTACTTAATGTGTAAACAAGTACAGTGTATCCGTTTAGTTAATAATGTAATTTTGAAATTACACTTAATAATTAAGCCAAAAATACACTCTCAAGTAGATAAAAAGTAGAGTAAACTTGACCGTATGATCACTTCATCAAAATTTCTCGAAAAGCATATCTGAAATAATATATCTTATAACAATGCATACATATATAACATATCTTATAACAATGCACACGTACATAATATATCTTATAACAATGCACACGTATATATTATATCCAATAACAATGCTCACGTATACAATATATCTTATAACAATGCACACGTAAATAATACATCTTATAACAATGCACACGTATTTAATATATCTTACAACGATGCACACATACATAATATATCTTATATCAATGTATACGAACATAATATATCTGACAGCATGTCTGAGATTTATATCCTAATGTGGAAATAAGTACTGTGTATACGTTTATTTAATGTAATTGTGAAATCACACTTAATTATTCAAAAAGATACTAAGTTAAAGTTAAAGGATGCCACGACAGGCCTATGCAGGCCCAAGGGCTCGCGGGAGGTAAGGTCCCGGCGTTTCTTGACCAACGGGACTAGGTTGAGGTCGGGAGGTCAGCCCGACGCCCGCCCGCCTTTAACTCCCGGAAAAGAAACCCGGTACCCATTCTACAGAGGGCTGGGTAGGCCCTAGGACCCGTTTGGAGGAGAATGGAGCGTGGAAAAATTCCCGTCTCCGCCGAGACCGGGAATCGAACCCGCGACCTCCAACCCGCAGCCAAGCGCCTTACCCACTCGGCTACCGGGCCCACATTCAAAAAGATACTATTAGCCAAAAATATACTACACAGAAGCTCGGTTATAACGCGATCTTTCGGATCCAAGATCTCGAAGATTGCGATATAACCGCGATATAACTTTTATTACTTCGCGACGTCAAATGTCGTATATCACACCCTATTATCGCCCACACGATTCCAAATCGATTTAAAATGGTCATTTCGCGATTACCTACATCATTCAGAGCTATGTGAGAGAATTTTATATATATAAATAAATCATTAACTTTTCAACACTTTATTGGGTTACATTAGCCAAAATCGATTTGGCGCCGCCATCTTGGCATCTTGTACAAACTACGAGTCACGTGTATCGAAACTAGGTATTCATACGCCTATTAGATTACATGGGCCTCTTTAGTGGTTTTCATTGGCAGAAAAATAGATCTCGATATTCATTTTTTTGTCCGCGATTCTGGTATTTTTTTAAAAAATATATTGTATTTGACGCATTTTCGTTACATTAGGGTGGGTATAGAGTCTCAATTACTGTAAATAATAAGGAAGCAAGCATAGTAATTTACACCTTTGATTTGATTTTAGGCGAAAAACGGTAAATTTTGCTATTTTACAATTATATACCTTTTCCAAAATAGAAGGAGTCCAAGACCAAATCGCATAATATCCGAATTCGCGATATAAACAACCGCGTTATAACCGAGATTCAGTGTATCAAGTACCGGTAGATAAAAAGAAGAGTAAACTTGACCGTATGATCACTTCATCAAAATTTCTCGAAAAGAATATCTGAAATAATATATCTTATAACAATGCACACATATACAATATATTTCATAACAATGCACACGTATATATTATATCCTATAACAATGCTCACGTATACAATGTATCTTATAACAATGCACGCTTACATAATATATCTTATTACAATGCACACGTATACAATATATCTTATTACAATGTACTCGTATATAATATATCTTATAACAGTGCACACGTATATAATATATCTTATAACAATGCACACGTATATATCTTACAATAATAATAATAATACAGTCCTCACTCCACTCAGCCATTGTCAAGGCTGACACACACTTCACACCCCTGGACCTCGCAAACCCTTCTCTAACACTCACCACTCCCGACACCTACACACAGCAGCTGCGTGAATCATGGGCTCGTAAGGAACTCCATGGCAGACATCGCCACGAACTCAGCCAACCTCATGTCGACATGGAAGCGTCGAACAGATGGCTGATAAGTGGTGAGCTGTTTGGGGAGACCGAAGGGTTCATGATCGCGATACAGGACCAAGTCATTCCCACACTCAACTACAAGAAACACATTCTACACGACGCAAACACACACGACGACAGATGCAGGAAATGCCACACTACACATGAGACGATCGACCACATAATATCTGGCTGTCCCCTTCTGTCCCAAACAGACTACCTCCACCGACACAATCAGGTAGCATCGATCGTTCATCAACAGCTAGCACACAAACACTCACTTATTAAGAACACGGTCCGATACTACAAGTACACACCACAAAGCGTACTAGAGTCACCCTCACATAAGCTGTACTGGGACCGTCCCATTCACACAGACAAAACTATACATCACAACAGACCTGACATCACACTTGTTGATAAGGTCAGCAAACAGACCTATCTCATTCATATTGCAGTTCCCATCAGCAAGAACATGCAGAAAACTCACGCTGACAAGATAAGTAAATACACAGACCTAGCACACGAGCTCCAGAAGCAGTGGAGGCAGGACCGAGTACGTGTGGTACCCATCATCCTGTCCGCTACTGGTCTGGTGCCTCACACATTGCATCACAGCCTCAGCACACTAGGACTTCATAAAAACACTTATGCAGAACTCCAGAAGGCTGTGGTACTCAACACAACACGCATAGTTTGGAAATTTATGGACACAACCACCCATCCCTAACCATTCTTCCAAACTTTTTTTTTTTTTTTTTTTAATACACTTGGCAATATGTGCTTTGGTCCTTGACCCGCCATATTGTCTTAGCTGGGGAATCCCATGGTTTGAAACTTTTTCGATATAATAATAATAATAATTTATTGCCAATAAAAATATTTACAACAGTATACATTGAGTACAGTTTTGACATCCCAGTTGTCTTAAGGGTGATCCCGTCGATAAGACAAAAGGGTGTCGGCATCGAGGCAAATTACATATGGAATAAAAACAAAAAGCATTACAGGAAAAAATTAAAAGTTGAAGAAACTGGATAATTTTTCTTTTTTTTACAAATATTTTATATCTTATAACAATGTATACGTATATATCTTACAATAATGCACACAATATATCTTATTATAATGCACATATATATATATAATATATCTTACAACAATATACACGTTTTCTATTTGAACTAGCTTTCCATTATATTATCTTTTTTTTTCTTTCTTTTTTTCATCTTGTACGGAATTCGAACCGATGAACTCTGTCTTTGCAGTCAGGTCTGCTAACCGTTGGACTATTCCTGGTTCCCCAATACCTCATTTATTTTAATTCTATTTGAAATAGCTTTCTATTAAAATATCTTTTTATTTCGTCTCGGACGGGATTCGAACCGAGGAATCCTCTCTTTGCAGTCAGGTATGCAAACCAATACCTGTTCTTACTTTATTTCTAGTTGAACTAACTTTCCATTATATTATCTTTCTTTTCTTCTTTCTTTTTATCGTCTTGTATAGGATTCGAATCAACAAGCTCTATTTTTGCAGTGAGGAATGCTAGCGATTGGACTAATTCTGTTCCTCCAATTCGTTTTTAATTGTTATATTCGTACTTTAATTCTATTTGATC
>JAFIDM010105283.1:249-11752 GCA_023159025.1 Thereuonema tuberculata | reverse complement strand
TATGTACATTTCTCAGTCCTTTCAGAAAGTTAGTTCAACTTCATAGTTAGGGCAATTAAGGATTACAATATTATTATTATATCGAAAAAGTTTCAAACCATGGGATTCCCCAGCTAAGACAATATGGCGGGTCAAGGACCAAACCACATATTGCCAATTGTATTAAAAAAAAAAAATGGAAGAATAGTTAGGGATGTGTGCTTGTGTCCATAAATTTCCGAACTATGCGTGTAGTGTTGAGTACTACAGCCTTCTGGAGTTGTGCATAAGTGTTTTTATGAAGTCCTAGTGTGCTGAGGCTGTGATGCAATGTGTGAGGCACCAGACCAGTAGCGGACAGGACGATGGGTACAACACGTACTCGGTCCTGCCTCCACTGCTTCTGGAGCTCGTGTGCTAGGTCTGTGTATTTACTTATCTTGTCAGCGTGAGTTTTCTGCATGTTCTTGCTGATGGGAACTGCAATATCAATGAGATAGGTCTGTTTGTTGACCTTATCAACAAGTGTAATGTCAGGTCTGTTGTGATGTATGGTTTTGCCTGTGTGAATGGGGTGGTCCCAGTACAGCTTATGTGAGGATGACTCTAATACGCTTTGTGGTGTGTACTTGTAGTATGGGACCGTGTTCTTAATAAGTGAGTGTTTGTGTGCTAGCTGTTGATGAACGATCGATGCTACCTGATTGTGTCGGTGGAGGTAGTCTGCTTGGGACAGAAGGGGACAGCCAGATATTATGTGGTCGATCGTCTCATGTGTAGTGTGGCATTTCCTGCATCTGTCGTCGTGTGTGTTTGCGTCGTGTAGAATGTGTTTCTTGTAGTTGAGTGTGGGAATGACTTGGTCCTGTATCGCTATCATGAACCCTTCGGTCTCCCCAAACAGCTCACCACTCATCAGCCATCTGTTCGACGCTTCCATGTCGACATGAGGTTGGCTGAGTTCGTGGCGATGTCTGCCATGGAGTTCCTTACGAGCCCATGATTCACGCAGCTGCTCTGTGTGGGTGTCGGGAGTAGTGAGTGTTAGAGAAGGGTTTGCGAGGTCCAGGGGTGTGAAGTGTGTGTCAGCCTTGACAATGGCTGAGTGGAGTGAGGAGTGTTGTGCTCTTTGGTGGAAGTGTTCCCTAAGTGTGTGTACTTGTTTTTCGTGTAGGGTGATGAGATTGATGAGTCCTCGGCCTCCCTCCTTGCAGGGAAGAGTCATTCTTTCCGTAGCGGACTTGGGGTGGTGCATGTTGTGTTTCGTGAATGTAGTGCGTGTTGTGCGTTGTAGTGCTTCGAGTTCAGTGTTTGTCCATGAAATTATACCGAACGAATATGTTAGTGTGGGGACGGCAAAAGTGTTGATGGCTTTAATTTTATTTCTGGCATTGAGTTGTGTTTTGAGGATGTTGTGAACGCGAGCACAGTATGTTTTCTTGAGTGCGTTTCTGATGTTTGCGTTGTCAATGACGCGCGCTTGCTTGAAGCCCAGGTACCTGTAGGTCTCTCCCTCTTCCATGGATTGGATGGCCAACCCATGGTCCAGTTCAAAACCCTCCAAATTCGTAGTCTTCCCGCGTGTTATATGTAGCTTGCGGCATTTGTCGATTCCAAATTCCATCCCAATGTCTTTGGTGAACTGTGTTGTGACTTGTAGTAAATTAGTAAGTTGTGCACTGTTTGTGGCGTAGAGTTTAATATCATTCACGTAGAGTAATTTTGTGTGGTGTCAGAGTGCCTGAGGTAAGCTTATAACCGTGTTTTGTGTTGTCTAGCATGTGGCTTAATGGATTCAAGGCGAGGCAGAACCAAAGAGGACTCAAGGAATCTCCCTGGAAAATACCTCTCCTTATGGGAATGGGGACTGTTAATTATATCTTAAAAACAAAAACAAACATAAAACAATTAATTATTATTAATAATAATAATAATAATAATAATAACAATAATAATATTAATAATAACACCAATGAAGCTCTCCTGTTCATGTTCCCATGTCATTTCACTTTAAATTTTTTAATTTTTTGTTTAAATTTCTAAAAAAGGTGAGCCCATTTATCGGTTTTCTTTTTTTGGTTGGACCATGTATTCTTAAATTAGCCGTTTGGTTACATGATGCTCGGAAGTTTAGCACCTGGTACATTTAATATTTTAAGTAGAGTAAGATATTTTTTAATTTAAAAAAATAAATGTTTTAATCAAGACATTTCATGAATTCGTACAAAAACAAACATAAAACAATTAATTAGCTTAACGAATGTAATTTCTTAAATTATACTGTAAGTTCAGATTAATAAAACATGTTGTGGAATATTTATAAATTTCGTAACTTAAATTTTAATAGAAAAAAGTAGTAAGCATGAAAGAATGTTAGATTATCTGAACTTTACTTGCAAAAAGTCCGGACGTTTCTGTCAGTTTGATAATAGTGACAGCAGTTTTCGAATTTCAAAATATGATTATAGAGGTGATTTACTAACTGGATTTAAGGTGCCGTAAACAGAAACCTTATCTAAATTCTAGCCCAGGAAGTAAGTTACCTAAAATCATCAGGTACATCAGGATTAGTTCTGTATGTTAAAGTTTTCAATTAATCAACTCCGAATTCAAATTGTTTGAAAATAAAAACTAAAATCAATGGAAATGCTGTTAGCCTCTCATAGAAGAAATTAATTTGGTTGAAATGGCGTCTTATAATTAGGAGTCGTCCTTTGCACTCACCTCTGGGAGCAGCTTCCAAATGAGTTCTATTCCCCAGAGTCTTTCATGTCATTTCAAACAGATCATAATTATGTTCAGCTCTATTTGCAATGGATGATATCGCACATTCAAGGTTGATTCACGAAAAGTTCTTTCAAATGTTTTTTAATTATTAGAAATTTATCTCTGCAGCTTTGAAAACTTAGTTTAAAAGTCAAGTCTAGCATGTTTTAATGGACAGCTATGGAAATTATCCTTACGCTATTTTTGGAGGATGAGATCAACGGCAAAGTACAGAACTGAAACTGTTAAGTGGGTTTAAATTTCAAGAAAAGCAATAAACAAGTAATTACTGCCATCTAAAGAAAATTCAGAAAAAGCAATGGGACGAATAGAGAAAAAAAACATTGGGTTAAGTCTGGGTTTGAAGGACAAGCAAGATAGAACAAATATCCGATCTCTATCCTACCTTAGCTCGTAGACAAATGCCTTTATTAGATCCTAGATCTACTACTTCGATTTCAAATATTTGATAATCATTAATACTAACCTCACTTTATCTCTACCTCATGCTGGGTCCATTCTCGTTGGTGATGTTAATATTAACCCTTCAGTCAATATACTGTACCTTTGTTTTGCCTTTTCTCAGTGTTCATCAAAAACATTCACAATTTAACATTTCTTGATATCTATTTGCATTAAACAATAAAAATTGTTACTAGCCTTAACCTTGTAAAGCCATGAGATATTACAGATTGGAAACCTGTATGATAAGTTTTGAAACAATCATCATTTCAAGTTACAAGAAAAAAGAATCCATCTTTTAAGTAGCTATCCATTTGTAGAAGTTGTTTTTGTTATTTATTTTTCTAATTTATAATATTGTTTACAAAGACTTCAAATATGAATAAAACAACGAGTGATTTTTAACATAATCAGAAAAAGCATTTATCTATTAAAATTAAAAAAAAAAATCAACAATTAAATAGTAATGTATAATATTGAATTGAGATCATTGTTAATTAATGCTGTAATTGTAAGATTTGATTACTTACTGATATTATAAAAGTCGTAATGCAATATAAGATAATATCAAATATTATTATCTATCTATAGAAAAGAAAAGGTGATTTTTTTTCATGCCTATCTTCTTCGAAACCATTAGACACAGAAATACAAAGAACGTGAAAAGTGTTAGGTATAGTATTGAGGATGATGATATTTCATTTTTATCTACGTGAGTCAACCGGACGCCCCGAGACATTGCGGATCTCTGAGACGGTATCCGAGATGCTCACATTTTTTATGTGGGTCAACCGGCAGTCACGTGACTTACGATTAAACATGAGGTCTCCGAGACGCGTTCGCGGGTTGTGGGAAAGCGGACGCGGTCATGGGTGGTGATAAAATTATCTCAGAATGCAAGAACACGTGATCAAAGGTTTGCTATTATTTAATAAATAAAAAAATGAACCCATTTTTAATAATATTAGAAAAACACCGAGGAATATAATACAACAGCTAGTCAAACTTCGATTACAATTTCTTGTTGTTAATAAGAAAGAATTTAAAGCCTTCTTTGCTTATAAAGCTGTACTTTTCTTTTTATCTTTGTGTTTTAAAGTAGTAAAAACAATAAAATAAAACAAGACTCTGTTTATTTTTCAATTATGATATCTTCCTAAAACATACATATCTCCTATTTTCTGAATAATAAGAATAAATTAGTTGCTTAAATCCGATTGACTTCAAATCAAATCAAAGCAAGAGAGCCAATTAATAATTGTATTAAGAAGCGTATTAAGAGAAAGCCTTTGTTTTCGTTCTTGGTTTCAAATGGTTTCATATGGGCCTTTTTGGTCCCTTTCGCTTGTGAATATCTCGGCACAGGAAAAATATTCAAATACTGTACAAAAGTTAAATGGTTTCTTATTCTTAAAAAGCCGTGCTGGCGTGGCCGTGCGGTCTCGGCGGCGGTCTGCCGTGGCGGCCAGTGAGCCAGTACCTGGGTTCGAATCCCGGCAGTGGCATGGTTGTTTCAATTTCCTTTCCTGTTTTGTCCAGCCTCTTCTTCACTTTCTCTTCGGTCTGACGTCATTCCTTAATGGCGTCCTGGGGAAGGCCACGGGAAACCACCCCAGTATCTTTCCCTTGAAATTCTAAGGAGTCTGCTAGGGGTTCGCCATCTTGGGAACACTAGCGCTCTCCTGGAACACGGAGGCTTCGGCTACGAAGCTCGCACGTCGGTGCGTACCGGCAATACACATATACATTCTTAAAAAACTTAGAATTGAAGCTTATCAGAGTTATAGCTGAGAAATTATTCCCAACTGCAACCACTTTTACCCATTTTTATAATTTCAAAGGTAAAATAAATCGTATAAGTAATCAGATTAGAAAAATAAACTATTCGTCCCTGGGTAATGGAAATCCCTCTGCACTTTCACTGCGATGCAAGATGACAGACAAACAAATGTCTTCAATGTCAATCAATCAAATATCGTTCTCAACTTAAATAAAACAGTTATTAATTAACTGCTTCCAATGACAACGTTTATTCTGATAAGATCGATAGGATGCATTTGTTTTGCACGATTCAGCCTAAAAACTCCATCTGGCCTGACTAGTTTTTGTTTTGTTTTTTTTCAGTTTCAAATTTTCCAACGAAAACTCAATTTCCCCCGCCTAAGGTTATTCATCAGCTGACTTCTAAGGGGTTTCTTCATCCTCTGCCTCTCGTACAACCTCTCAGTTGATTGAAAGCAGGAATTGTTGGAAGTCGAAAAATGGCAGACTAATTTCCTGTGGAAAGACAGACATCCTTTCTTTTTATAACCCAAAATCAATTTAAGATATTAATAGCGTTATTCTAGTTTGTTTCTTTGACGGAGGGAAATTAAAATACTATAGGGCTTCGCAGAGACAAGGAACATTTTCTTGGAAGTTGTAGAGTTCGTCAACTGTCATGGAGTAACAATAAAAGGATTAACTATTTATAAAACTGCCTATTGAAGTAAGAGGATAAAATAAATTATAAAAATTGAACAAACCAGCGGTTCGATTTGTTTCACCAACTTAATGGTAATCAAGGTAAAATAACGGAAGTACGACAAAGACGGATTATTTAGTAGAGGAAAATCATTTATTTCATTCGTTTATTTCCATCTGTGCAGTTTCATGATTATCGTTTGATAAAATATGAAGAAAATAGAAAAAATAATAATTCCATCCTTGGATAATTAAAAAAAGAAAACATCAGTATTTGAACAGTTTAAAAGAGCTAATTCGACCAAATTCTACGTTGGTTTCTCTCTGGGATATGCCTTGGAATTTATAACTGTTCTTACATAACTCATTCGATAGATATATAGAAACAAAAGAAGCGAGTCATCTTATATAGAATTTGCAATGTCTGTCTTTTTATGGATTTGGATGCGCTTAAGAAATGTTGAATCAGATCAAGTCTCTAACTTAGATCTAATTTTCTAGGGTTTATTTTTTAAATTGTACCCAATCGTCTACATGTGTTGAATTATAAAAGCCCACATCTGTGACTCAATGATTCTGTCTGTGAAGCCTTAACCGATCTAGAATAATGCACCAGTTAATAAGTAACATAAAACAAAATCAAACTTACTGACTTACTTATGAATTGTATTGTTAATTTTCTTTAATTATAATGAAAGCATCAACTTATGTGTTAATTTGTTTTTGACAGAATCTATTCAATCTATTCAAACATTGTAAAATGTTATTTCTGAAACTTTTTCCAGTATATTACCATTTTCATTACGATTTGAAAAATTTTATTCTTGTTGTTGTATCAAAGAGGTTATTTGACAGAAAACTTAATGTTGATTTGATACCGAGATTTATTTCTGTGTTGCTTCCTTTCTTTAAGATCCGCTGAACAAATCAATACTCAGTAACCTTAGAGTAAACCATTAAATTTTCATTACATCATTGGATGTACTGCAAAGAAATTTCAATACAGTAAAATCTCTCAAATCCGGCCTAATATGGCGCCCAGTAGGCCGGATTTCAGAAAAGCCGGACTATCGAGTGTGTTCTTAAAATAACTCAATAGCTCAATTTTTGTGAAGACATAATGCCAGGTTTAATTAATTTAACCCCATTTTCATAATTTTGCACCCAAATGTTTATTAAAAACAGTACAAATGTGTTTTTTCCGACACCAAGCTCTAGTGATATTCGGTTTGCAGATTCCCCTGCATCCAATCTCCTTAAACCATTAAGCTTCTGTTCCATAGTGAGAAAGTTTTTCTTTCTTTTTTCACTCATAATGAATACACGCGGATAGGGAAGCAAAATAGGGAAACGAATTTAGTTATTAAAAAAAGAAATTTACTCAGGACTAGGCCGGATTACCGAGGGCCGGATTTGAGAGGTTTTACTGTACATCTGTTTCAATAAACGAAGCGATTGGAATGCCCGGTCTTCTCTTTCAACTAAAAAAAATCGTAACACTCCAGGGCCCTTTAATTAAATCAGTTTTATCGTTATTTTAACGATAGAAAGGTATAGGACAATAGAAACCACGAAGTGTCAATAGAGACTTTATTCTCCGCTGCTCTGTTTGTTAAGAATAACTGCAAGGATTTAGTAAGATATTTAGGTATTGATTTACTCAATGACAACTAATTTGCATTCATTAAACTTCATTTGTAGTCACTAGCAATGGAAGAACTACGTTGAATAAGTCTTAGATATTAGTTATATAAAAGAAGTTCTAATAAAAGATAGTTTACAACAGTTAAAATTTAAGAAAAAAATCAGAATATTTAAAACTAACAGTAAACTTTTATTATAAAGTGAAATTTAACACAAACATATTAATTGCAGATTAAGTTAGGAAAACCTGCAAAATGTACCCCTTTCCAGCCTGATTACTGCATTAATGATCCTTTCTTGTTTCCAGAAGTAGTTATGAACTGCTGTTTATTTGTTAATTATAATTTTGAACAAGGCGTTAATGTCTGTATGCCAGTTCCTGAGAGCAAGGGTTTTTATATATTCTATGTTTGGATACCACTGCTATTACTAAGCAGCAGTGAGGAATTATCAAATTTCGCTTGATGGTATCTAGATATACGAGTATCGCTACGTATGTAATAAATACTTTTTATTTTATAAGGTGTTAAAAATAAATATTTTTCACACCTTATAATTAAACAAATCCCTGATAGATATTCCGAGATTACAATTAGGGCTTTTCCAACTACAGCAAATTACTTGAATAGGATTCTATATTAAAAAGAAATTATATTATTAGATGAACATATATGCACTTTCTAAAGAAATTCACATAGTTATGACTTACTTAAATATTACATTCCTCTGACATCATCCCATCTAACCATGGTTAACTACAGGTCACTGATCTAAAACCAAAACCAAAATGGTGCTTCATACCTAAATGGTACCTCTTATAACAGAAGATTTTTAAGTAAGTTTTTGTTGTACAATAATACTGCTATTACTGCATTGTATAGATACGGATAACTATTGTTATGTTTTAGTCTTCTGATAAGAATCAGAAGACTTATAATCCCGTTTTGATTCCTTAATTATCCCACAATGCAACGCACAACAATCAAAACAATCGGAACAATTGCGTGTTTTGCATGCGCAACAATCACATTGATAATTCAGCTCTACAACAAGCACAACAATCGCAACAATATCACAATAATCGCAACAATTGCGCCTTTTGCATTCGCAACAATCACATTTATAATAATTAGGAAATTAAATCAATATCAATTATATTTTCTTATCAGAAGACGTTGCGCAGCATTGTGATTGGTTTACTAATCGCTTTCCCTACCTTGTTTCTATTCAGCGACGTGGCCTTGTCCTCTAACATTGAAAATAAAATGCAGATATTGATATGATTGTTTTCCTTTATGATTGTAAAGATTATGAAACAGTTTCATGACAACAGCACATAGAAACTAATAGTAGAACATTACATATGTCGACTGTTAAAAGTGTATTTCCTAGTGAAGACGATGAGATCAATTATAGAAGCAAATGCCAGTTAATCACTATTGCTTTCTTTTACTCAATTCTACTGCACCACAGTCTAAATATATATTGCAATCAGTTTTACATTTCATTTTACTACATCTAAAACTAAGAAACCTAGAAAGCTCAAACCTATGGCTAATTTATATATTATTTAAGTAGTAGAATGGCTTTCATGTTTACTTTCATAACTATCTCAATAACTGGTGAAGTTAAAGGATAAAAAATCTCTTCTTTAATCTGGTCAGATCGCAGTCAGCCCAGGACACTGGCATTAGACTATCATTACCACGATAACTGAAAAACCGTACATCCTAGAAAGCTGACACTTCAAGATGGAGGTAGCCTGTCAAACACAAAATATGTTCATTTTGATTTCAACCATCCTTTAATTTGTTGTTATCAGAATAAAGTCGATTCTCTGAAAAAGTTCAAACTTTAAAGAATACAAAAACTATACGTAGGTCTTACGAAATTCGAAAGTAGAATCCATACCTGTTCTTATTTCATGCTTTAACTTCCAGAAGACTAGTATGCACTAATTAAATTTTATTGGGTTCATTTTGTCTTTAACTCTTTCTTGTCATGATAATCGTGATCCTGATTAATTTAGATGTAAAAATTATTTATTACTTAAAAATATCTAATGTTTAAAACTAATATTGAAAGAATGTGAACTCAAAGAACAAATCGACCATTATAGTATTAAAAAAACTTCTGGATAATTTCTTGTTCATTTTCAATTTTTCTTTTCTATTTCGCAAACCTAGTATGAACAGAATAGTAATCGTATAGACATTATTTAAAAACAAAATATTTTATTACTCAATTAATTTTACTTTTTTTTTACTACTATAACACAAGACCTTGCAATTCATCTACTTGGTTTTTCATTGATTCTCATATTTTTATTAATATTTTTATTTGACCGTATCTATAACAATTTACGATCATAGTTGACTGTTTCCGCATTTTTCCGGATAGGCAGAAATAAAAAAATATTCATTGTATAGTAGACACTAAAAACTAAAGCATTTGCAAATTTGAAGTCAATCGAGTCAGCAGTTTATAGGAATTCCCAAACTTCACCTTTTCTTTTTCTTGTGTGCAAATAATATCGGCATACTCTGGACTTTATTTCTCTGGCTCTTCTTTCATTGCGTCACACACACACACACACCGAGCGAGTGATAAGAGATACTCAGATATTATTTTAACACATCCCAGCTGGCTTAATGGCTAAGGCGTCTTATTTCGGATCAGAAGGTTACGGGTTCGGTTTCTGTCGGGGATGTTTCGTTGTAGATTTTTTTTCCTTCATCCTATTTGAATTTTATTATGCCCACTTTCAATGTTCGCGTGGATTTTAATGGGTCGCCCTTAATTTCATGCAATTTTTTTTTTCTTATTATGAAAATAAGTTAGCTTACTGTAGTTCTGCAGTAAAATTATATTTTTATGTTAATTTTTGTCAATCTACTTGTCTAAATACTGAAAGATAAATAAATACATGGTGAACTCATTGATGAATGCATCGATTTTAGTTAGTATAAAAATCTGAGCTGGCAAATGAAAAAGAAAAAAAGTTCGTTTTTCGTTTTAGGCCAAAAAAAATGATATCGTCATTTCTTTACATGTTTTGTTAAGCTAAAATCTAAATTTTATTTTCCTTTATACTTAACATTATAACGAAATAATTAGGCATGAAATAAAATAGGATTTCTTTTTTTAGTTATTATAAATTAATTTACTTAACATATATATTATTAATGTATAAGTGTTTATTATAATGTATGTTTTTACTTAAATATTATTATTATTATTATTATTATTATTATTATTATTATATTTTGTTAATAATAATAACTCAAAATTAAAAAATAAAGAACAATATAAAACACAGAAAGGCTTTTGAGAATCCGAGAAAACTTACATAAATGACAGATAAAAGATTTCAAAAATCACAGATCACTTCGGATATCATAAAAAAAAGATTTAAAAAACACAAAAGTAATAAAACTAACATTTCATATTATGAAAGCTACAAAACTTAAATAAATAAATTAAATTCAAAAATCACAAGAACAATAAATTAATGTTATTATAATAAATTTAATATGAATCAAAAAAATCCAAAACAATGTTGGAATGAAATAAATCATCTATTAGGAAAAGCAACCAAACAACAAAGTAATAACAACCGAGAACTTGAAAAATTCTCTGAACATATTGAAGGTCCTAACAAGCACAAAAAAAAACTGACAGATAAATCCTGTCATGTATTTTGCTTCTATAGGGAAAACTTACAATAATTCTTTTAACAACAACATTATTCAAAAAGAGAATTATAATACCATAGCAAATTCAATTGCAATATTCAATCCATCGGAAGAAGAGATATCTGCAATAATTAAAATAATAAACAACAAAAAAATCAACAGGATTTGATAACATAAAAGCAAACGATAAAAAGAAAATGAACTATTTTCCAACGTAATTACTAACTTGATTTAATAATAGCAACTAATAAATATCCAGATCAATTAAAAATTTCAAAAATCATACCTTACGTAAATAACAGTTACCTCGAATTAGAAAATTATCGACCCATACCATTAGAGTCAACCATTAATAAAATAATAGAAACATAATCACAAATATAATACAATCTTTTATGAAAAAATACATTGTAATAAACAGTGAATCAGTATGCCTACCGAACTATAACAAGATAATTAATGCTTTTAGACAGTGTCAAAAGCAAAGCGGCCCC
>JAFIDM010105282.1:621-11752 GCA_023159025.1 Thereuonema tuberculata | reverse complement strand
GTAGAGCGTAATAGAGGTGCTGGAAGTAGAGAAGTTGAAACATACGATTATTGGCTGAAGAACAGACCAACTCCAGATAAGCACAAGACAGATAATCCATCAGAAAATTCTAGAAAAAGAAAGAGATCCCCCGCTTTTAATTACCAGGAAGATGAGAAGTTTGCAAAGCGTCTTGCACGAAGATTGAATGAGCCTAAATACATTCTTATAGGTAATGTTGTTAAAATACATTGGAAAGAAATTGGCAGCTGAAATTCAATATTTACATACAGATCTAGATTCAAAAAATAAAACCTCTTAAAAACACTTTAATGTTCAGTAATTAAAGGCTATTTATATTCAGATATTAAAAACAAAAATATGCTTTGCAAAATTTATTGTTGATAAATTATTGTTCACAATGACATATCTGTAATTGATTCTGTAATAAGAATAAACTGGAAATAGTAATTTGATGTTTTATGATAGTTCCCTTCTACCAAAGGCGATTCAAAACTTTTTAAAAATGTTCTTATTTTCTATGTTAAGCAAAATATTAATCTAAGGAAATAATCTAAAACAGCTAAGAGACTTATCGCAGGATGGATATTGAATGCTCATAAACGAAACATAGATGATAGATTAACTCAGCATAATTAAAATTATGGGACATTTTGCAGGTGGACAAGATGTTGGACATGGTGGACATGGATAAGGAGGTGGACAAGGAGCACGTGGAACAGGGCTGTTTTGAGGTGGACATTCAGCTGTACATGGTGGACATGGATAAGGAGGTGGACAAGGAGCACGTGGAACAGGGCTGTTTTGAGGTGGACATTCAGCTGTACATGGTGGAGGACACTGGTCACAAGGTGGAACGAAAAGATCTGGTGCTTTGGGTGGACATTTCATTGGAGGTCGTTTAGGGCATCTCTTGGGAATTGGTTTAAGACTGAAGATTCGAGGACAAGGCAGAGGATCTTCGTCATCGTGAAAGTACTGTCGCCCACATTTACCTTCTGTGGCCCTTGCCACATAGTACTTTCCATTGCATTGGTTTCGTCTCAAATATCCTAAATCAACTCCCCTTTTCAAAGCCTCAGAGACCACACAGTCAAACTTATCACAATCCATTCTTATAATATGCATGTTCTGGATGTAACGACGGATTTCATCCCTAGTTGATCCTTGGCCACAGTGTACATGTTGTATAGCCTGAATGACGAGTCTCAGGATCTTGCTGGGATCATCTGTATCCTTACATTTACATCTGTTCCTGCCCCATTCTTTAGGTGCTTGTTCACAATCTGGATCTGGACATGGGTCACACATTGTTACGGCAATTTTGGGTCCAATAACGAAGTTGACTTTGATACTCGTATGTGTTTACTTTTATCTGGAAGCTACTGAAATCGTCAGGGTGATCTAGTAAAAAGGAAAAGCAACTATATATCAAATTTATTTAATTGTGAAACGTTAATCACTTAAAAGTTAGATTGAACCAATTATTTGTTAATTAATGCTAAATATGTTTTTGATTCTAGACTATTAAATAATTTGCAATATAAAAGATTTCAATTAAAAATGATCAATTCACAGCGAACCAATCCAGTCCATATACTTTTTAAAAACAGTTTCCATTTGTTTAATGATTTCCTGTAGGTAATTGAAATTTAAAATTAAAGATTTAACCTTTTTTTTTAATTTCAAAGAGCGGTGGGTACACCCAAGTAGTAATGTGGCCTGTAAGCCTTTTCTATAGACCCAAGTAAATAAAGGCCGACAGCAGGAAGGAAAGAAATAAAAGAGGAAAGAGATACAGGAAAGAAAGGTAATATTCATGTCAGTAGACACAAGCATATTAGCCAAGTTAAATGGCGACCACCAAGACCTCTCATCTACATCTGAACGACAAAGACATTGTCTTTAATTTATTTAATTTGAAAATCAAATTGAATACAAAGTAAAGTGTAGAAGGCGATTATCTGAACTATTTGGGACAAAGGATAGTTCATTAAATCCAATAGTTCAGATAATGAAACATACATCAGAATATCCGGTTTATAGAAAACAAAATGTAGTTTAGCCACAATTTCAATTAGTATACACTAGTTATTACTACTATTCTGAAATAGAAGATTTTAAAAAATATTCCTGCAATATCAATTTAGAATATTTCTTAGCTTTTCGGGAACATTTCTTAATCCCCTAATTGTATGGATAATTAATAATAAATTCGATTTCAAAATAATTAAATACCCAAGTGAAGAAGTAATAATTAAAATACTAAATGAGGCCACTTCGGTTTCTTTTTATTTGAATAGATTAATTTTAATAGCTATGCTTTTGGTAAATAATTCAAGTTCTCGATTAATAAGTTTAATATGAATGCTGTCGATTTTAACATTTTTATTAAATAGTCCTAGAATTTAAGATCTGGTAACCGAAGATTTTCAATTAGTGTTTCTCATTAATAATTATCCGTTATCATGTCAAAAATGTTCAAATCCTAGGATATCGTATGGTGAAAAAAACAAAAACAAAAAACAAACGAGAAAATCAGTCATTTGCTTCTCTTTAAACAATGAAGCCTCTATTATACAAAAAATAAAATGAAACACAATAAATAGTTTGAATTATATCAGATATTGATTAAACCCCAATTATTTTATAACTATTGAAAATCGAGCAAAATTCATTGCAAAGTTATTATACATCCGTTCGATTGATTTTCTAGCCTAAATTCTTTTCTCGAATATTTAATAAAATATATATCGTTTATAATTAATAAATAATAACTATCAATTTATATTTTTTTTTTTAATCTCTATTCTTTTCTCATATAATACAACAATTTTGTAATTTAAAACAGAAACATTTAACTACGAATCACAAAATTTCTTCCAAAATTTGGTTTGCATTATATTTCAAGAATATTACATTTCTAACGTATATTCGTGAAAATAAAATCACTTTCCGTTCTTAATTTCACTATAAATTTTAAAGTCCGTATCAGCCAATTCAGGACCTCTCCTTTTTTTAAAAAAATTTCTTTCCACTTATTTAAGAACGATTTTTTCACTCCACCTCCATTGCGTTGTAACTACGAATTCTAGTGTTCGATCGCTGATGCATCTTCCTCTAGTCTCTGTCGATGACTTGTTAATTGTTAAGAAACAATGAAATGGCCATCGATTATCACATAGGAATAGATACACACTCGGAATTGTTTGATTCTAGTTTTAGTTTATATCTGCACACCCTTCTGAAGACAAAAGAGTTTCACATTTAATGCTAATATATGACTTCTTAATTGTTAAGAAACAATGAAATGGCCATCGATTATCACGTAGGAGTAGATACTCACTAGGAATTGTTTGATTTTCATTTTTACTTTGTCATTAATCTGTAAACCCTTCTAAGGACAGGAGAGTTTCACATTTAATGCTAACATGAATAAAAGAAAATTAATTACTCTTTTTGAGCGATTTTATTTGAAGTAAAGAAAAAGAAAAATAACACTTTACAATCAATTCACTAAATATCTTATACATCGTCGAAAGAAATAAGTTTGATGGTTAATAAAGAAAGAATTGAAAAAGAAAATACATCTCAGCATGGAAAATTTTTTAGTTCTATTAATTATAAAATAAATTATTCATTTTCCTTTAAATTTGTTGTAATTTTATTTTATTATTCTGAAGCATTCGATGTACAATATAGACCCAATTCTCTCTCTATAATGTACATTGAATTTCTGATCAAAACATTCCTTATTAGTGCAGAGTTTAAGTGTGTATCAAAAATATTTTCGTAATGAAATATAATTTATTGAAATGATTTCGTTTTTAAGCCTTCGGAAAAAAAAAAAAATCAAGTGAGGTCAGAGAATGTGGTCTAATTTAATTTGTAAAGAATGAAATTATTTCAATATATATTTTTAATGGTGCAGTACGAAAAATTTAAAGAAAATAATCAAAGTAGAAATAATATCTTCAATTAGAGAAGCGACGGCGCTTTGCATATACGAAGCGCCATATAAGAAATAACTAACTTGTCAACAAGAAAACGAATACTGTAAAGTTGACCTGTTGTATTTTCTAATTGAGAAAGACATTTGTAGAATCAGTTGAATGTATCATCACTAAAATCGATGGATTAAAGAAATGTTTTTCTGAAAATCTAAGAGAATTAATCTCTATAATTTTAAATTCTACAAAGAAAAAATACTTTTTTCCGTCCTAAAGCTAAACCGAATTCTGCCATTTCTTCTGATTATAATTACTAATTGACTTATTTGGAATTACTTAATTTTCAGCAGCTAATATTATGAAAAATATGAAGATCATGTTTTTATTTGGTAAATATTACAATTTAGAATCCCAGTAATGATTTTTTTTTCTTTTTTCAAAGAACTTTCATAAAAGAAAGAAGGGAAAAGAAAAGTAGCATCAAGGAAAGTATAGTTTATGTTGTTTCAGAGTATTTATTATTATATTATGCTCCAATTTTCAAATTCTACTTGGAAAAGAAATTGTCTTGATCCATTGCTGAAGAATTTCTATACTTTAAAGACTAGGGTCGAGAATTGAAATTGACATGTAGTTGAAACAGACCATTGCACTTTCTTTCAATTTTTTTTTTTTTTTTTGAAATTGGTCTAGAACAAAGTGAAACAAAATAAAAGCTCAAGATTCTTAAGTTTTGGGCTTCACAAATTCCAAGGGTCGTCTTCCCATTTCCCATACACTTTATGTTCAAAAGTGAAAAAAAAAAAAATGAAGAAAAAACAAGTGTTAGTGGGATTAATTAATCATCAATTAATTAAAAATCATTAACTTACTGAAATATCGATTTATCCTAATATATAACAACTAGCAGCAAAGCCTGTCGGCTGACAGGCATAAAAAAATCTGAAAAATCCTGTTATTATCAACTATCAAATATAAAGTAAATGCAATGTAAATACTGTGCTAACTTGTGAACGAAGCTTCTACGGCAAAAACGGTTTTGAGTTACGAAATCAGCGTAAACCATTGTGTAAGTATGCCAAATTTCATTAAAATGGATGCAGTGGTAACGGAATTATTTGGTTTTAAACATATGTTTTCTTAGAATTTCAGTTAAAATTTCATGGAACCAACATGGAATGACACAATGAACTAATATTCAATGGCACCATTGAGAACCGTTGGATCTATCTTAATACTGAATTATATCGAGTTATAGACAGACAGACGGACGAACTTAGCCAATTTATATATATAGATAAATATATATTTAATTAGATTGATGATTTGATTTGAATATTTTTTTTTTTTTTTAATGTTTATCAGACCTATTTAGGTGTACTTCATACTTGTACACCTGTAATATAGGTTCTGTGAGTTTAATCTAAAGGATCATTTTCCACCCAAAACGACAAACGAAATACCAACCATATCTAAAGTTTAATTTATCTAAAGAATAATTATTATTTTGGACTCATAACGCCGAAAGGCATTTAAAACTCACTTTTCTATAATCTAAATACTGCCCTAACTTGTGAACGACGCTTCTACGGCATAAATGGTTTTGAGTTTCAAAATCAGCGTAAAAAACTGAGTAAATATGCCAAATTTCATTAAAATCGGTGCAGTGGTAACGAAATTATTTGGTTTTGAACATATAGTCCAGGGAAATTAGACATTGAGCCGGACATTTAAAATAACAAGCTGAAAATTGGTAGAAATGTTGAGAATAGTGTTCTGATTGATATCCCAAAATTCCCAAAAAATCCATCTTGGGGAAAATCCGCCATTTTAAAAATACCACCGCCATCTTGGATATTTCCAGTTTTAAGCATAGCGACTGAACCGAGCGTCTGAATGTATTCGTTTTTGCGTCAAATTACATATTTCAGGCTGCATTACCTTCCGAAACACTAAAAATTAATAATTATAGACCAATTGTGGTTCTTGAGAAATAATAATAATTATGAAAATGCGACAAACGAAAATTGATCTAAAATTATAAAAAATGTTATTATAACATATAAAAAATTAATCAAAGAAGACTTCATAACACAAGGCATGAAATATAGGCATAAGCAGCAATAGAAATACATTATTAAGGGTAAAAGTTAGGTAGCTTGTTTCGTGTTACCACTGGAGCTCGACTGCCTTTTCACTAACTGGCCAAAATCTTTGACGGTAATGCATGATCTGAAGAAGTATAACCTTTATTAGCGTCAATTTAAGACAAGTAAAACAGTGTTCTTTAAATTTTGTAGGTATTTAACGATTCTATGACAACACGTCTGCCAAACGTTCAACGTCGTCATCGCTATCCGAGTCAGAGTAGTCCATACGATTTGTGCAGCCATGTCCTGGGCAGTAGCCGCACATACTTCTGCAAGGAAAACCGTTTCTTCTGCATCTGCATCTCTTCTCGCAACCACAGTTAAAGTTGCCGAATATGATATTCAGTACCCGCTCCGGTACTGGTTCTTCTTTAGTTGGAATGGGTGTCAGCTGACCTGCATGAGCCATCCATCCCCACTCTGCTTCCGGTAGGCGATTCCCCATCCAAACTGGAACCTAGAATGAAACAAATCAAACATTGAACAGCCAGTTTAAAAAGCTGTCGTTGTTGATAAAAACCCTCCTAACTGCAGTTTAAAAAAAAAAGATGCGCCAAAAAGCAAGTTTTAAATTAGCCGAGTTTGCGCACGGCTCAATTCGCACAGTGTTTGGCTACCACGTAGTTCTCCTGTTTGGAAGAATTGTGGGAGACGGTGTATAAGAAGAACACGGTGACCGAGATGGTAAACGGCCATGCCTACGCTCTAGCTGTCCGCGCACATCTTCTGATGCAGCTGTCGTTGGCGATCTTGATCATTCAGGATATACAAGACGCAAACTCTCTTCTCAGCGATCGCTTGAAACGAACACACTCTGACCACACTCTGGAACGACTTCGGTCGATGACGTTTTGTCGTCAGAGTACATCGCCCAGGCAGCAGAGTTGTTCGAAGCAAAGCTGAAAGGCCTCTTTTCATCTGGACGGCTCACTGCGAAGCTGTGGGTGCGATTCTTTTAAGATGGTTGGCATTATGCGTCTGTTTGTCAGAGCTGAACGTTCTGGAGTTTGGGTTCTTCACTTGCTGTGTGTCCAAAGAATGATTCCGTATTCCACTCTGCGGGACATCTCAGCTCGAGGATGTTATGACTCCCTTGGAGTTCCGTCAATTTGTTAAGGAAGGCTGCTTCACTGTCAGGAGATCTGCAAAGTTCTGGTCATGCATAAGGACCGATATAACTATAGAGCAAGTGTTGATGAGAAACATGAAGACGGCGGGTGGGCTCACACGTGGACGTGGATTGACGGATAACGTCATTGCTCGATGGGTTTGTGCAATGCCTTCATCTGCACATGTAATCGATGCCACTGAAAGAATTTGTGGAGTCTTCGCCGAAACCTCCGACTAACATGTGGAGCTAAGAGAGTCTCGGCAAGTGAGAGATAAGGCAGACGTTCGCAAGGTGGTAGACTGGCTTCAGTCCCACCATCCTTTTAACGACTCAACGAACTTTCTAATGTTCTTGTCTACCGATATAGTAGCCGACGATAAAGTTAACTGTGACGAGGCTTTTCCCGTGGTTTGCAAGCAAGGACATCAATCACAGGTCAACGATTCAGTAAAGTCCACTTAAAACGAAACAACAAAGTCACGACTTTTGCCACTGCATCTAAAACGGCCAAGATCAAAGACACTGTCGTCAAAATCAACCCTAACCAACTTTTTCACCGATTGCTGTGTGTTGTGCGTGACGATGTTGACCTCGAGGAGTACCTGACATATGAACTTGCAGCAAGGCCTCCAGCGCTGTTTGACGGGATGTTGATGCGGAAAGGCACTATGTCTGGATTGATCGATGTTTTAGAAGAGATAGCGCCGTCCAAGACAAACTTTCCAGTGAACGCAGAATTTACAGTCGATGGCGGGTTCCTCCTGCACCGGGTTGTGTGGGCGCATCCAGGGAATTTCAGCCACATCTGTCTCCAGTACGTGAAGTAGGGGAGACCGGGGCCAAGTGCACCTAGGGGTAGAGTGGACCGTTGACTTTAGCAATTCGTGTAGACGCTAGAATGCGCCAAAAATCGGAAAGAAGGTTGGTGCTATTGTGGCGCTGCTATCACAAAAGCGTCAGTGAATTCGGCTTATTGGTGACAGTGAGGTGATCGATTGTTTTGTTTTTGTCTAGGTAAGTAAATGTTTAGTGTTGTTTTTACTTTATTATTGCCGTTTAGCGATGCATTGAATAACATAACCGTAATATTCATATTGAAGGCGGTAATCTAAAGATCATTTTAAGCTGTAGTATGAATTGAATACTTGAAGTAGTCGATAGTTACAACTGAAGGAAACTCCAAAAAGGCGATGGGGCAGAGTGGACCGAACGACACGGGGCACATTGGACCAGTGGTCCACTCTGCCCCGCTGTTTTTACAATAAAATATTTTGGTTCTGTACATTATATTTTTTTTCTATATTATATATTTATTAGGCCTATTATATTGTATTATATTATTACATATTACATTTTTTTGTATATTTTTTTACATAGGCTATTATATATTGTGTGTAGCCTATATTAACTAAAGGAAAGGAAAAACAGCACTTGAATAAAAGGAGAAATTGCCTTTCTGATTAGAACTATGGGAAGGAGTTGGGAACGGCCGTTTCGTCCTTCTACGGAGTCGTCAGCCCAACCCTGCCTTCCCTTAACGAAATCAGAAAGGCATGATCTTGTTGGTAAAAATCACCGCCGATCCGGCGATGACCCCACCAACAACAAAAGGCAAGAAATTTTTTGCTGGCGTCGAGAGAGTATTTTTCCAAGAATCCCTCACACCCTTCATTATCCCTCTGTCCACGATACAGGACTTCTTTGAGAAATTCTAGCAATGTAAGTTCATTGTATTTTACTAATTCTTTTCAATTTAATGTAATTGTTTTCGACTACTTTAAAAATTAAAATTACCATTGCAAATTGTAAGTCTATAATTTAGATTTCTTGTCAACTATCATTACATATTTATACTTATTCTCATCTATCAAGACAGTAAATTTTAGAATATTATTTCGGATCTTGTATTTTTACGTGAATTATTATGTTTTTGCTACGACCATGTTATCTCGAAAACTCACTATCTTGAATTTTGTTTTCGACTACTTTTATAATTTCCAATGATAATTTTAATTTTTAAGTCTATAATTTAGATTTACTGTCAACTATCATTACATATTTGTGCTTATTCTCATTTATCTATCTATCATCTAACATTTTTAGAATATTATTCCGGTTCTTGTTTTTTTCCATGAATTGTTATGTTTTCGTTATGACCTTGTTATCTCGAAAACTCGCTATCTCGAATTTTGTTTAGCAATCCCTTCGACTTCGAGATATGGAGAGTATACTGTATTAGCAAAAAGACGTGTTCTTCGCTCGGGTTACAAAAAACAAATGTCCTAATGTGGATGATAAAGAATCAGATAAAGGTCTGATCTCTTTACAAATCTATATCTATCCCGAAAACCTCATAGAAGTATCTTTGCCCATCCACTCACCGCCCTCCCAATGTACACCCATTCTTCCAGGTTATTTGAATTTTATAAGTCGAGATTCCTAGATATGAAATTAATATCGAGATCGGAAAAATATCAGATTTCCCACCAATTTCTCTCCTTCTCCTTCCCACTTATACCCCTAGTTTCAGGTTATTCGAATTTATTATTAATTGTTCAAACCATTAGGGGATTCAAACATGTTCCCGAAAAGCTTAAAAATATTCTAAATTGATATTGCAGGAATATTTTTAAAAATCTTCTATTTCAGAAGATTGTAGTAGCAATAGCTATTGTACACAACAATGAAATTGTGGCTAAACTATATTTTGTTTTGTATACTCTGTACTATATTCAGTATACTCTGAATATCTCAAATTTCGATATCTCGAAAACCTTGATATGTCGAAAAATTATTTTTCCCCTTGATATTACATATTGATCTAATGTAAAAAAATCTGAAACATCATTTTATTATCAACTATCAAATATAAAGTAAAGGTAATCTAAATACTGTGCTAATTTGTGAACGAAGTTCCTACGGCAAAAATTGTTTTGAGTTTCGAAATCAGCGAAAACAACTGAGTAAGTATGCCAAATTTCATTAAAATGGATGCAGTGGTAACAAAATTATTTGGTTTTGAACGTATGTTTTGTTAGAATTTCAGTTGTCGAGGTCAGTTCCCAAGAATAAAATTTCATAGAAACAACATGGAATGACACAATGAACTAATATTTTCATCCAAAATGGTACCATTGAGAACCGTTGGAACTATCTTAATAGCTTAATTATATCGAGTTACAGACAGACAGACGGACGAACTTAGCCAATTTATATGTATATATATTGTGATGAGTTTTTAACCTTTATATTTATATTTATTTTTATATATTTATCCTGTGTGTTCTATTTTAACTTATTCATTTATTTATCTAATCAAAATCACTAGTACAATTTCAAATTCCAACCGTTAACGGTTATTTCTGTTTTGTTTACTTTTAAATCCCAACGGCTGGAGGGGCTCCCATCATGCACCTTAAATTAAATCCTTCTGTTAATTTCAGTTATTGTTTCAACCTTCCAATCATCAGTTAAAGTCCTCGAGCCAATCAGCAATCACTTTAAATAAATCTATAAAAACCCTTGCTCTCCCTCAATAAATTAGAACCCGTTCAGATCCAGCATCAGTCTAGATCTACCTTATTCCACGAACCATGACACCAACAAAATCACCACATATTTTGTTGCCGAAACCCGGGAACCCGAGCACTCGTTCAGACCCAGCGTCAGTCTCGTTCTACCTTATTCCACGAACCAGGACACCAACAAAATCACCACATATTTTGGTGCCGAAACCCAGGAACCCGAGCACTCGTTCAGACCCAGCGACAGTCTCGTTCTACCTTATTCCCCGAACCAGGACACCAACAAAATCACCACATGTTTTGGTGCTGAAACCCGGGAACCCGAGCACTCGTTCAGATCCAGCATCAGTCTAGTTCTACCTTATTCCACGAACCAGGACACCAACAAAATCACCA
>JAFIDM010105281.1:852-11752 GCA_023159025.1 Thereuonema tuberculata | reverse complement strand
GAGGATTCAGCAGCGCTGATGGTCATCGGCAATCAAGCAGGTTGAGTTGGCAAACAGCAGTTCAGTTCGAGAGATGATGTTTTCACATAGCAAAAGCAGTGCTTATAAGGGATTTTAGATTGAAAAATCTACCACTCTTTTTCTTTTGTTTTTAATAGCGGATTTCCTTTTTCATCCAATCACAAGCAAGAAAAATTTTTTTGCCTTGTATGAAAGTACTCAAATTATTTGTTTGACCAATCAAGAATGAAAACAAAAATCCTCTCATTTTATGGCGATCTTACATAAGAATTCAACAACAACAACAAACCAATTAATACGATTATAAATCAAAAATCTTATTACTATGCAAGAAATAGATTGTTTTTCTTATATAAGAGCAGAAATCACCACTCAACAGCTGAAAATACGAATTTTCTCCTTAAAAAAGAGCTCTTACAAAAAAATCTTATTATACTTTTCTATAATTTATATTTCTTACTTTTTCTGGGAAAGTTCCAAATAATAACTAAAAGCATAAAATTCTCTTCTTAAATGGTAATCCTGAGTAAAACTTATATACGAATTCAATAAGAATAAAAGCAATAAAAAAATCATTGTTATTCATCTATTCACAAATCGAAAAAAAATATATTCTTTAGTTATAGGAAACATCCGGATATCAAAATATTACTTTCTGTTGCTATCAAACAAAAAGTTTTGTAAGCGACAGAAAAAATTTATTCTTCATACACACATATATTTTAATTCATTCAAAATAGTAAGTAGTTCACTTATGTTCTCTTTTTATAAAACTAAAAAATGATAATACAATTTTACTACCGATAGAATTAAAAATCAATAAATTAAAGTTTACTCAAAAACAATTCTCATAATTTCAGTAATTTTTGAATAAAATATATTAACAAAAAAATCTGTTCAGTAAATTTTTTTCATCATCATCATCATTCAGCCTTTATCAGTCCACTGCTGGACGAAGGCCTCCCCCATACATCTCCATCGTTTACGGTCATCAGCTTTACTTCTCCATCTCTTCCCAGCAAACTTCTCCATCTCATCCTTCCATCTGCCCTTTGGTCTTCCTCTCTTCCTTTGACCTGTGGAGGGTTTCCAAAACGTGGTCAGGCTCGTCCAGTTTTCCCTAGTCTTTCTGGCCAGGTGTCCTGCCCACCTCCACTTTGACTTCTTTAGACATATAACTGCGTCCTGCATCTTGGTCTGTTGTCTGATCCATGTGTTTTTCTTCATATCTCTCAATGTTATATTTAACATGTTTCTTTCCATACGTCTCTGAGAAACCCTAATCTTATTTTCTTGGCTTTTAGTCGTTGTCCATGTTTCTCCGGCATATGTTAATACAGGTAGGACACACTGGTTGTAGGCTTGTCTTTTTAGGCTTATAGGTATGTCTGCTTTAAAAATATATCCCATTTTCTTGAAAGCCATCCATGAAAGTTGAATTCTTCTTTTGATTTCCTTTTCCATCCCCCCATTAATCTGTAATATTTGTCCTAGGTAGTTAAATGTTTCTACAATTTCGATATCTTGATTTTCCAACTGAATATTCCTTGGTTTCACAAATTTGTTGAACATTAATTTGGTTTTTTCTTTATTAATTTTTAATCCAATGATTTTGCTTTCTTGGTTTATATCTATTAACATTTTCTCCAGCTGCTGGGGATCTCTTGATATAATTACTATGTCATCTGCATATCTTAGATGGGAAATCCTCTTTTGATTTATTTTAATTCCTTCCCCCTTCCAGTTTAATCTATTGAAAATAAGATCAAGTGCAGCAGTAAACAACTTTGGGGATAGGGAGTCGCCCTGTCTGATTCCCTTTTCTAGGTTTATGGTTCCGCTAATTTCATTTAGAGTGAAAGTTGCTCTTGCCTTGTTGTAAATATTTTGTATCAGATCAATGTATGTTCTCTCTATTTTTAGTTTGGACAAGCATTCCACTATTGCCTCGGTCTTGATGGAATCAAAGGCTTTTTCATAGTCAATAAAAGCCAAGCAGAGAGGTCTTTGGAATTCCGTTCGTTTTTCTATAATTTGTCTTAGTGTATATATATGGTCTATTGTACTGTATCCTTTCCGGAATCCCGCTTGTTCTATTGGTTGGCCATTGTCTAATGTGGGGGTGAGTCTGATGGTAATTATTTTGGTAAAAATCTTGTATAAGTTGGAAAGTAGACTTATTGGTCTGTAATTTTTAATTTCTTCCTTTTGTCCTTTTTTAAAGATCAGTATTAGTTTGGCATTATTCCAATTCTCTGGGATTCTTCGTTCTCTCAAACATAGATTGTATAGAGAGGCCAGAATTTCCATTAGTTTATCTCCTCCCATTTTTATTGTTTCTATTTCTATTTGGTCCTCTCCGGGACTTTTTCCATTTTTCATATCTCTTAGAGCTGTTTTAATTTCTGATATTGTGATCATTGGTACTTCTTCTTGATAGTCCGAATCCTTCTGAGTCCTGATTATTTTCGTATCATCTTTGTATAATTCTGAGTAAAGTTCTTGTACCCTTCTGACTATTTTCTTTGTATTCCTGGTTATTGTTCCATCTTTTTCTGCTATGGCTATTATTTCATTTGTACCTTCAGCGAGACCTCTTTTAAGAATCTTCATGCTTGAATTATTTTCAATTGTTTTCCTGATAATATTTGTATTATAAGTTCTTATTTCATTCCTCATATTTTTTCTGATAGTTTTACAAAGTTCAGTATATTCTATTCTGGACCTGTCATTTATATCTTTCTCTTCTTTTCTTTAGTGCATTCAAAAAATTAATAATAATAATTACTTTAATGCGATAAGTTTCTCTTTTTTCGTCTTATCTTGACAATATCGTAATTTTCCAAGTTCTTTAAGTACATTTCAATAATGATAAAAAAATTATAGTTTCCAAATTTATTTAGTTTGGTATAATTCTTTTTTTTTCCCCAAAACCAAATATCTTAGTTTAGAGTAGTTTATTAAAACAAGTTAAAAATTACCACGCAATTGAATTTCAACCTTCAAACATCAATAAAAAAAAATACGCAGTTTCAGCAACCCTCGAAAATCCCACTCGCAAACTCGCAATTTGCGAGTAGAAATTAGTCGCTTGCGAGTGGAAAAAATCATCTCGCAAATCAGTTTTTTCCTAAATTCAAAACCTTGGCTGCTGTGCCAATTCAAATTTACCGCCTATTCAAATTCACCGGGGTGTGAACTCCCACGAGGGGTATTTCATGATAGAAGTTTCCTCTACTCTTCACCAATTACCATTCGTCAATTTATAGGTAGGTGATGTGCAAGGACATATATGTAATGATAGGTCGCAAAGCCAAATTTTATGCACCTACCAATCAGGCGGGTTGCACTGCTGGTATAGGTTAATCGTATATATATGAAATTTTGCCCCCCCCTCCCCGTTAATGTTAATTAGCTAGAGAGTGTAAATTTCCATTTGCGAGTTGGTTTAGGCACGAATTTTCGAGGGTTGAGTTTCAGTACATATTCATCAATTTCTTGACCTTCATTTGAAAGAGTGGTTTAACTGCGTAGTAATTTTCAACTACACAGCCTCAAGAAGCTCCCACACCCACCAATTTCTTGACCTTCATTTGACAGAGAAGTTTAGACTGCGTAGTAATTTTCAATTAAGCAGCTAGTAAGCAGGAAGCTCTCTCGTTTCAAATGAAGATTGATATTGAAGATCCTTCTTTTTAAACCGAAAATAAGCAATATTTTCACTACTTTGAAAAATACTGTCTGAAAGAAAACCTGCATTTCTTAATTAATACCACTATTTTTTTTATTATCGTTGCCCATAATTTCGTTTCATATAAAATAATAAAAATTGAAAATTTAATGAAAGAATTCACTTTTGAAATTCTGCGAGAACATATTTCAACACAGATTTTAAATTCGAAGTTATATTATCATTAAATCAGGATATATATTGCCAAATTTCAAATTTTCAAAGAATTAATTTTAACTATCTTCTCGGCACCTAAATTTTCTTTCATTCAATTCACATTCAGGTCGCTATAATTTTATTCTACGAAGTTATTCCTTTTCAGAGAATTGATTAAGAAAACGAAGACATAACGTCACATGAAAGCTTCGTTTGCTTACTCAGTTCTTTGAATTATCGGGCACGTTAAATTTCCTTTCATTTATTCTTTTTCAATCTGATAATTCTTAAGTTAACGTCATTATATGGTCCGATGATGGTTTTCGTAATAAGTAGTCAGAATATTAAATGAACAAAATTGCACTTTCTTCTTCCAGCAAGATTTCATAAAACCGTAAGTGTTTTTTTGTTCCTTTCATTATTCATTTTAGACAATACTAAAATTCATTCAATGTTATGAAGAACATTATTGCAAAGAACCCCAACTCATTTGCAAAACTCATGTCATTGAATAATATAAAATACTGTAACCGATCGTAGAATAAATTAAAAAAAAAAAAAAAGAATGACTCATTCTGGACTCGAACCCTGGAATCTCAGATCAAGCAACGCTAAATCTGAGGTTTTAACCATTTAAACTATGAGACCATTCCTCTCAAACCAACAGAACTTTCCCTTTTTATTCCATTCTCTTAAACTTTTTACAAAGTGTTTCTAGTTAATATTTTTCGCTTAAAACGCAGAAATGTTTACCACTGATTTGAAAAACTCATGTCATTAAATCATATAAAATAGTATAACCGAAGAAAAATTATTTTTAATCCATTAACAAGTCCTTAACGAACAAAACAAAACAGAAAAGCCAATGCGTCATAGATGTAATTACAGTTTCGGTTTGAATATGAAATAAAAATTTTTACAAAAAAAAAATCTAATAAAATAGCTACATTGTAATTCATATTTTTCAACAATGTATATAAATATTTTTATTCACAGTATCCTAAAATTTCCGATAAATTTATCTAAACGAATAAAAGTCTGTTCTTTACGAAATAAAACAAAATCAACACCATTCAGAAAGTTTCGTTTTCAATGCAAAAATAGTTTTATCTCCAACGTTGTGCTACAGTACAGAATGTTCAAACTTTTCCACAGTGGAGCATAATTTTTTTTCCAAGCGATTAGTATATAAACCAAATATTTGTTAAATTATATTCATATTGTAGATTTAGTTAATACTACAGTTCAAATTTGCACAGAATGATCGGACTTTCCCCCAGTGGAACAAAAAACCTTTTCAAAACATTGGTATATAAATCAACTTTTCAGTTGATTATAAAATATTGGTACATAAATCAACTTTTCAGTGGATTATAATCACACTATTACTACTGATTTGTATATTAGTTGTTGTTTTTTTTTTTGTATGAATCGTCTTTTTAAACTACGAATCTGCATCACTACCTCAAGAACCATTCTCTCCTTACTTATTTGTCAACTTTTCCTCCACGGATATATGACTCTACTTTATGAAAACTGATATGAAAAATGTAGTAAATGTTGATAAAGAAAAAACACTAATCAGATTATTGTCGTTACTGGATAGAAGCAGTTTTCTAGGCTGGAAAAAAACGTAATTCCGTAATGAAGTCTTCTCGTCGATGATAGTATTAACTGGCTTTCAAAGTTCTACGCTGCAGCTTGAAATAAAGCAAAAGTTAATATCTTCGATATTTTACACTGGTCAATAAAACATATGTTGGATAACAACATGTGAGATCCATGAGGAACTCATCCTAGAATTTAAAGCACAAGCAAATATAAAAGTAATGTCAACACATTTCTAACGTCGAGAACCAGTGTTTTTCTAGGTAACATTTAAGGACAGCTATTTTATGCTCTTTTTGAGATCATCAGCTGAGAATAGTCACCAGGAAAACAACAAGGGCTCCATACGGTGTTGAATACAATCTTTACTGAAAGGAATATGGTATCTCAAAAAATTAAACTAAAAACAAAAAATACACATAAAAACTGAAATGTGCTATCCTCCGCTAGTCTCAGTGAATTTTTAGGCGCAATTAAATAAAGTGTCTAAAAATATCAATACATTAAAGGTTTCCGACCCCGTGTAGTAGTAAGGGAACACTCAGGATAGCTACTTCACGCTCATTAGCTATATTTTAGTTTTAGCGAGCTATTGTGATAGCGATCAAAATCGGTAGCTATTGGGTTTGTTCTGTCTGTCCGTGTCTGTTCACCCCTAACAACTCCCGAACTGAAGGTCGGATCGACAAACAGATTTATAGAAAGAAACATAACTAATCAAATGAAAAACATAATGAAGTACTTTCAATTCGTCTATTTTTGCGTTTTCTTGCATAACCAGAAGCATTATGGGCTTCCAATGTTTTAATCATCAACAAAATAAAAATAGGAAATAGAGCCTAACGTTAGAAAAAAAATCAGCACTAAAGATTAAGAGTAATAATAATCAAAACCAATTATTACAAAACATTCAAAAAACACCAATTAACATATTAAGATATAATACATTTATTAAAACAGCGAATTTTAGAGAAGATAATAACTTCTTCCCTTTATCAAACCTAAAAATAATGCAGATAATTTCGATAATAACTTATTGATACGAACATGAGAATAACATTAAGGAATTGTTAAAATTTAAACAAAGCTCTGAAATAAACATTTGAATAAACAAACCAACAAAAAGATCATTATAAATTCAATTCTTCAAACTTCACAATATTATGTCAAAATAAACATAAATTATTTATTAAACCACTAGCTTGGCCGAGTGGTCTAGACGACGGTAAGCCTTATTGCCTATAAGCTGGACATCTGGGTTCGAATCCTAGCACGGGCATGGATGTTTCTTTCTTCTTCTGTGTTTCACCCGTTTCTCCCCTGGAACTTCTAATTTCAGGGTTATTCAGGTCGCGATGAGAATCTCGTCCCCCTTCGACTATTCTAGCCTCTTCCTGACGTTGTCGATTTGGGCTAGCACGTGGTCCGTAGTTGGACGATTCGCGATCAAAAAACCAAAATCCCTAGCCATTTTTACAAAATTTTAGTTGACCTCCACTCCTTCGTTCCTATTCAAATTATTACCTTTAGTATTTCTAATACATGCACTTTCAACTGTTTTCTTAGTTTTCGATTCTTTTTGAACCCACATGATTTCGACTTCACTATTCATACAATATCCCTTATTAATGCAATGTTCAGCTATCTCCGATTTCTCAATCATCATATTTTTTAAATAATATCATGTTCTGATACCCGTTCCCTAATTGTTCTTTTATTTTCCTCAATATATAAAACTCCGCATTTATGGGTGTTGATGGAAAAACTGATAAAAAAAAGAAGATATGGAAACAAATAGTTTAAATGCTGCAGCAGGAAATAGAGCTGAGAGAGACGGAAAGGATATCTGTCAGGGTGAAGGAATCAAAATTCGCAAGCAGAAAAAATTTGAATAAATATCGTGTGAAAGTGATGCACAAAAAAATCGTAGTTGATAGTTATGAAAGCGAAAACCAAAACAAAAGAAAATTGATATGAGATTGTAAGAAGCTCAGATCGACACATTATACAATATTATCGTGAAAATAGGAGATATTTATCAGCATTATTACTGTTGGTTACAAATTATGTAACATAGAAGTTTACGTGTACTGCGTAGCATTGAATTTTAAATTAAAGCCATATATCTGACTAAGTGACAAGAAAATTTAATTTATAAAAAATAAATACAAAAACCATGACGTTTCTCGACGGCGAAACGTCGTGGTTTTTGTATTTATTTTTTATAAATTAAATTTTCTTGTCACTTAGTCAGGTGTATGGTTTTATTTTTAAATTCAATGGTTACATATTGTTTTGATAAATAGGTCAAGAAATTTCCACAGACTGAAACGAGGGGGCTAAAATCAAAGCAGCTAAATCCATATTTTGAAATTTTACACAAATAAAAAAAAATACGTTTTTTTTTTTTTTTTAAGATGGTAACACTGTATGATGAAAGCATCAAAATACGTAGAGTAGGAATTAAAAGTCAATGGATAGCACACTGAACGCCTATAATGACGGGTTATTATTTTATTGAATAATTAAAATGCACTTAGCTACTTTTGATACAAAATGACTGGATTTAGCAGAAACTGTTTCTAATACGAATGGATATAGCTGACTTCTTTTCCAGCAACTAAGCGATGACATAACTGTGACTAGTGATGTGCCTAGCCTACATATCTAATAATTCACATCGAGGATGCAAGAATATTAATAATTTTGTAGAAACAATTGGACTACTAAAAAAACAAGCAAATATAGGAACAAAGTTTATACCACCATCTGGACTTTTGGGAAAGGGGTCTGGGATTGGCCGACCGCGATTTTAGCTGTGTTCGTTTCCAACACCAAAGGATATAGCTGTCTTTGATAATAATCATGTTTTTTAAAGTGAATTTCCGTAGAAATTTATTTGCCTTTGATGCTAAATGATTTCATAACCGGATTTGACTTTGTTCGAAGAATACAGTGGTATTCATAACTCATAAACCAATTTACTATGGATTTAGCTGAGTTCGATTCTACACACCTCAAACATATTCAAAAACAATAACTTTGTGATGGAATCCGTATTCGGAAAAGATTCTTTTCTTTTTACCTACAATTTTTAGAATAAAAAATTGAAAATTTATATAAAAAAATAACCAACTTTTTTTTCAAATTTTTTAATTTTGTTCATGATCTTTCCATTCAATTCCAAGACTTCTATGTTTTTTGAAGAATCATTCAAGTCCAATATTACAATTCTTTGATATAATATGTTAATTATTAACAACCATCATTGCACAATATAAATGTTAAAAATCTGCATGTTAAAAAATGAATGATATATTATGTTAATGTTATTAATTTTTTTCTAGTTTCTTGCTATTGAAACAGGGATGGATTTCATTATATTTTAAGATATTCACCATAAACAATACAAAACAAGCTTTAACAACATTTTCTGATAGCCTGATTATAAAGAATCTAAAAATAAAATTATTAATTTTAAAAAATTAAAATTATTGTTTTAAGACTTTGCTACAGAGTTAAAAGTATTTTAGATGGTAAAAATACTCACTTGCACTTTACTTCCTTCTGAAGTATTTCTTCAATACATTTAGTAAAACACTGACCAGCCTCTTTAGAATCACTGCATTTTCTACTCCAGTGGTTTAGGTTTATTTTCTTTAAGAAATGCAAAATGAACTAATAAATATAAATAAATTACTATTCAATGAAGAATTAAAAGATAATATAAAAGAAATAAAGAACATACCTAATTCTAATATAATTTACATTGGGGATGCAAACATAGATATCTATAAAAAAGTTTTAAATAACCAACCATTAAACTATTTGCATGGCTATGGCTATGGTTTTGTAAATCATGTTAACAAACCTACTAGAATTACAAGTACTAGGACAAATATTTCAGAATCATGTATAGATCACTGCTTTTCAGACATAAAAAATACCGGAACAATGGCTACAATAATCAAATGGGACATATCCGACCACTATGGTATAATATTTGAAATAAATAAATTAAATGACTATGTTAATGATAGAATTATAAACAAAAGTATGAAATATAATTATCCTATGGATGATGATTTCTTCAGTAAAAAAAATCAGCTGACTATTCAAATTAAAAATAACTACAATCAAGATACAAATAAAATTATAAATAAATTATATAGAATTTTTAAAAAAGCTAAAAGAAGAGAATGTAAATATAAAAAAATTCAGTAGACAAGTCTATAAATATACAAAATATAAACTATAAATATACAAAATATAAACTATAAATATACAAAATATAAACTATAAATATACATGGATGGATAACGAAATAAAGAAACATATAGATGGAAAAAAAAAATTATTCAAAGAATATAAAAAAATAGAAAAAATGAAATTGCAGAAAGAAAATATAAAAAAAAGAAATTGGCTTAACATTTTATACAAAAAAAATATTATAGAAAGTTAATTGAAGATGATCCAAATCCTAATGTGAAAATATGGAATCTTCTAAAAAATCAAATAAACATTAAACAGAAGAATAATAATAACAATGAAATATTAAAATTAATGAAAACATATGAAATAAAGACTATTTTCCAAGAACTTAAAAAGGTATTCATTCAGAATACATCAAGAAATAATAAAAATAACTACAATAAACAAGAAGAAATCAACTTTGAAAGAAATACCCTAAGAGAGACTATGGTTCTATTTCCACAAACTACAAATGAAATATTAGATATAATATCTAATTTAAAGAATCAAAATTCCATGGGTTGTGACATTCTAAAAGTAAAAGAAATTAAACTACATAAGGAAAATTTAGCTATGCTTTTAGAGGAACTGTTCAATAATATTATTACAACGGGAACATATCCCACTCTTTGGAAAATTGCCCACGTGATAACTATTTTCAAAGGAAAAAACACGGATAATCCCTACAAATTTGATAATTATAGACCCATATCTATACTGTCGAACATCTCAAAAAATTTTGAAAGTTATCTCCATAAGAAAATATATAATTATATCAAAAACAAGAACGTACTAAATAATAATAAATATGCTTATCAACCTAATAAAAGTACTGAATTACTATTAAATAATTTCAGTGAAGACATAAATAGTAAATTAAATGAAGGAAAAATTATATATATTGCTTTTACAGATTTCAGAAAAGCTTTCGATAGCATAAATCAAAGTCTGTTATTAATTAAACTAAATAAAATAGGAATATGAGGAAAAATAAATGAATTATTAAAAAATTATTTAGAAAATAGAAAAATTAAAATTAAAATAAAAAAATATATAAGTAAATTATACAATGTTAAATCTAGAGTTTCACAGGGGTCTAATTTGGGACCGTTATTATTTAATATCTATATGGAT
>JAFIDM010105280.1:0-11752 GCA_023159025.1 Thereuonema tuberculata | reverse complement strand
TATTAATGATATTTGAGAAATAAAAGGTAAAATTGGGTTGAGAAGTTTTTGTTTTTAACAGATTTCTACGAACAAAAATTACAGTAAACCCGGAAGACGGGTGGCGCCCTCTAAAAACATTGAAAACTGCATTTAGATCCCATTCCATCGTTGATTTCAGGTTTTCGAGTTAGCAGCACTCAATGAATCAGATTTGCTTAACTTTCAATTTTGGCGGCGACTTTGGAATATCAGCTCCAATCACTAAGTTTTTGGGAATTCCTGCTTTATTGCTAGAGTGGATTGTGGTAAGGATCTATTTGTAACAATTATAATAAAACGTCTTCATTCGCTTGGTTGATATGGAAATAAGGTTAATATGTTTTATGAAAAATGAAATAGGCTTATTCTCCATGCGATGTAATTTTCTTAGCCTTAACAATGGTTTTTCTTCAGTGTAAAAGTTGTGTTCCTTTTTTTTTTTTTTTTTTCATTGATTTAAATAGAATTCTAACATGTTCATTACAATATTGAAACAAAGATTCGAAAATAGAGGAATTTAGGTAATTTCCTATTTTATGCTCGTAAAATCATTAGTTATGCCTGGTATTGTTAAGATAATTATAAGCGTAATTTCGTTAATGCCAGACAGATAACGAACAATTAACTAGTAAAAATTAGAATGCTTATTTCAAAATGATTTTGCACGTTCTTTTACTAGAAAACTAACCCTCATCTGGCTAACTGTGAACTTAACTTTAAAACAGGAAAAAGATTTTGAAAAATGTTGTTTAATCACAATTCTGTGTGTGTGTTTGTTTTTTTTTGTTTTTTGCAGTAAAGTCCCTGACTGAAATTTTAATAATACATAAACGAAAATTCTGAATAAAAATTATAATTAAATTTAAAAGTAAAAACAGAAACAAAAAAAAAAATACCCTTCAAATTTACGATAAAGTCTTTTTTATATCAGTTTTTTATTAATTTTTTGATATTTAAATTCTTATATATTAGAAATTAAATTAGCATTTTGTGAAATCACAAGACGAAATAGCATTTCAATACTATCACTTCTTGGCAATGCCTTTTTAACGATTCACGTAAGAGTATTGGTGTCCAAAACTCGGTCAAAATTATTTAAAGCATTTTTTTGGCATCTTATTAAATAAAACACGATAACTGATCATAATTTACTATATTTCGAAAAATTAAAGAAAAAAAAGTTAAAGTTAAAGATGCGATCAGGCCCAGAGGACCGCGCGATGCCACAACCACCCTGGGCAGGCCAGCGAGGCCGCTAGAGGGTAGGTTCCAGTGATCATAACCAACGTGACAAAGTTAAGGACGGGGGATCGGCCCATTGCTCGCCCACCTTTAACTCCCAGGAAAGAAACCCTGTACCCATTTTAGAGAGGGCAGAGTAGGCCTTAGGACCTGTTAAAAAAAACCTACAAAAATCAAAAAAAAAAAAAAAACCTACAAAAATTATGATTTTAAAATCTAATACCTACAGTTACTACGTAATTTCTATTCAACTACTTATTTACAATCTGTATTAACAATTTACGTAAGTCTGTTTTAATTATTTACGAATTCATTGGTGGTTTCGTCGTCATCAGTTTCATGGTTTCTTGGTGGTGAACTCGCAGTTATTAGGCTCACAGCTTCTTTAGAAAATGGTTTGCCGTTTTTCTTTTGCTGGTTCGGCCTGTTACATTTTAAGAATGGGTCGGACGTTAGCAGCATCCTATTTAAGACATCCTTGTTGCACTCTACTCTCGAAAATTTTCATGCAAAATCCAGGCGATATTTTTGGAAGTGCTTGTTCCTGATTTCGGCTTCCTCCTCCGATTACTGCCCAATTGGTAGAATCGCTTGAGTGATTACCGTGTCACCATGCATCAGAATTTTATGCACTGTAGTTGATATTGGTTGCCACCCATATATATCTTTATTAAATTTGGTTATTCTTTGGGCATATCTATCATGTTTGACATGATCTATGTTGTGTCCGCTCGAAATAACCTTACTAAATAAGCATACTAACTAACTAAGATTAAGCGGAATCGTTTCCTTAATTATATTTATTTCAGTGATGCGTGCAGAGGATTCTGGGTCGTAGAAAAATCTCCTGGACGTGTTACCGTCATTCGTGTTGCCATAATCGGCTTTTGGTACATCAACAAGGAGACTCATTTCTTTCTTGAAGCTAATTTTAATTTTTTTTCTTTCATTTCTTTCACCATGACTTTTTCTTCGTGAGATCGTGCTTGCCACTTTTTTAATGGTATCTTATATAAAAATGTAACAAAGATTCGAAGAAACGAATTCTGGCATGAAGGATAGAGAGACCAAACTTCAATGCTTCAGGAATAATCTGGGTAGGTTTCATTAATTTATTAAATCTTTTGAAGTTTGTTCACATATACAGAACCTCATTGTTGATGCCGTGTCAGTCGCAGCGTTACATACTTTTACATCCACCATGGTAAGTAGTAGTGTGCGAGTTATTTTATTGAATCCATCAGTAGTGAATACCTCACTGTCTTTGAGGTTTCCACCTTGTTCTTCAATGAATGCGATTTCCTCTTTCGTAACATCTTTTGTCTCATGGATGAATCTTGTTCTGATCGGTCGACAAAACCTTACTGAAGATGGTATTGGATTTCGCCATATTATCTTCTTTATATCTCCATTAACTGTGACAGCCAATCTCACAGCCATGTGTTAACTTACAAAATATTGGCATCACTGTCCTCGCTATTCACAAATTTTTGTTTATACTGCGTCTGATTTGATCCGTCATAGCCCCATTTTGATATTAAAACTAGGTATTGCTTTTCTAACATCGATAAGTTTTCTATTACTTCTTTAAGATACTTAGAAAGGCGCGATGAAGTATGGTCTAGAAGAGCTGTAGCTCAACTTCAGAGCCGGTTTCAATCACTTTTATGGAATCTTCATTAGGATAACATTCCTTTTTCGCCTTCTGCAAAAGTGAATAGCAAGGGTAAATATTCTTATTAGCACCTTGTAGTAGTTCCCATTGCCGTCTAGTAAAATCCTTTTCTACGAATAATGATAGAGCTTCTTGAAGTGTATATTTCTTCACTGTTTTTTTTTGTTTTCGGCCGAAGAAATAATTTTCCTAAACTTTTTAGACTTTGAGGTTGACGTCATATCTTTCATTATTTTTGATGTGTCAATGTTTCCAGAAGTGCCTTCGTTCACACGAGCTGTGTAGTTCAATTCCTCAACAGATACTTGCTCTCGTAAATGTTTTGTCCGTCTCCATTTGCTTCTGTCACTCAATTCTTGGAAGTCTTTTAGTGGTCGCCGTGGTTTTTCTGTACCTGACCATTCAGGTAATACCAGTGATATACTGAGCCAATTTTCATTAAAATTTGTAAAAACTGTTCATCAGTGTAATTAGCAGCCGTCCATTTTTGTTTAAACTCACTCTTGAAACACCTCAATGCTAGAGTCAAAACAGTTCTTTCCTCCTCTGGACAAGAAGTCAGCTGCACAAGCCATTCTTCCACTAAAGTGAATTTTTCTTCTATTTTCTTTCCTTTAAACTCCTTCAGAATATCATATAATTCTCGTCTTGTGATATTTATCAACTTTTCTCAGGGACCTACTGAAAAAAAAACCCCAAAAAACCTTAATTGAAGAAAAATCAAATTTTTACCTCCAAACTTTAAAACTTGTATCAAACAAAATGGTGGACAGTGGGGGACATTTTTATTGTACTTTATGTCCGGCAAGGGTCGAAACATTGAAACCTAATTAATAATTTAGCCAGTCAAGTTCAGACACATCATTAAAACACTATCATTTCACAAAATTCAGAATTTTTTAAAATTGTTCCTAGGAATGGAATGTTTGTATGAAACTTAATAAACGATGAATAATTGTAGAGGTACATACCTTCTCCTTCGATGTCCGTACCGTTCTTTTTCCCTAAATTTACCACATGAAGGCACATAAAACTATGTTGTGCAAAGCAAAGCGCCGAGAAAAAAGACGAGAGGTTTAGACAGTGACTAGGTTCCTTCTGGCCCCGCGGGGTGATATGTCATGCGGGGGGGGGGGGGAGCAAAGGGGGCTTGCCATTTGACAGACCTGTTATCTAGCTAAAAGAAACTAAATTCTGTAAGACATTGGATTAACTTTCAGATTTTGACTTATGACCGGGTTTACATTACAAATACTCCTTAGTGGGACGTATAGATCATGTCTGCAGTACTTGTCATTCCTGAGATGTGACTTTCTCAAGATGGATGGATAGACAGAGCCAGGGATATAAGGCTTCTCCTGATTTGAGGTACGCTGTGTATAGAACCCTATAAGACATATGATCAGTCTACCTTTGGACCTTATATCTGAATCAGTATAAATCGAATGAGATATGTTTATAAAGTAAAAATAAAGTAGTGCAATATAATATGGGATATGATTAAGTTGTGCAGACAATCAGTTAAAAATAAACTTAGAGTATCACGATAGGAAATGAGTGTTGTTTAGAGAACAAGGGTTTGTTTCCTGTTTGCTCCATTTGTCATGTGACGAAGGGATCCGCACTTGGACATGTAATGAAGAATTTTTTTTTTAATATTTGTTTTTTAAGTGTGTTCCTTCCCAATTGTAAATATTAATTACCACATGAATATAATGGAAAATTTAAGGACGGGTTGGTCATTCCATTTCGATTCTACAAATGCAGTGTGGACCACCATTTTTCATTTTGATATATTCTACCTACCTCCTAGACCTTATGAATGTCTTTGGTGCATTTTTTAAAATTTACCCCTTCACATACTGTATAGGTAATTTTATGCTACAGCCGAAAGCAAAATATTGTATTTCAGAACTTTTTCTTTTGAGCTCTAACTTTCTTCCATTTCTTCCTTTTGTATTTTTATATTGTGATGCTGAGCCATCTGAAAAATAGACTATTATTAAAATTGAAGGATGGTCCGACTTTTTGGATGAAGATCTTTTGAAAAGCAAATAATGCAATGGTGTTATGATAAAAGTAGTCACTAACAAAACAAAAGCTTTGAGTTGGGATCTGCCCGTCCTTTCTCCAATAGATGACTTATCTTTTGTAATAATATATTTTTAAAAAGAAATGTTATATAAATGTTTCTAAACTTGGGTTTCCATAGCTAAGACAAAATGGCGGGTCAAAAACCAAAGCACATGTTGTAAAGTGTAAAAAAAAAAAAGTGTGCAAGGTGGATTAGGGATGGGTGGTTGTGTCCATGAATTTTCTAACTATTTGTGTTGTGTTAAGTATCCTTTTGGAATTGTGCATAAGTGTTTTTGTGAAGTCCTAGTGTGCTGAGGCTGTTGTGGAATGTGTGAGGCACCAGACCAGTGATGGACTTGTGAGGACGATGGGTACAACACGTACTCAGTCCTGCCTCCACTGCTTCTGGAGAAAATATGTTAAGTTGGTGTATTTTATTATTATTATTATTATTTCCCAATCTGAACATGATGCTTAATTAGTAATACGAAACATGTTTTTTCAGTGTAATTTTTTTAGATCTTTAGACCCTTGTAATTTCCAAACAACTTTTAAGAAACAAATCATTTTTTTTTTTTTTGTGAAGCAGATAAAAAGTACTTTATTTCATACGAGTAAAATTATTTTTACCCCTCACCTCACATGGAGTTTTCAATACTTCTGGAGATCATATCTTACGCAGGGGTCAGAATAATAAGCCAGTTTTTTTTTTCACAAATAGTACCCATCGACAAGTATATAACAAAAAAAATTTGACTTGATATTCGAAGCTCTTCAAAAGTTATAAAATTCCAAAACTAGTAAAAAATTAGTTTTGTTATGTAAACTTTGACCTGAAAAAAAAAATAGGGGTTGTCTTGAGAAAATTTCAAAATTGGAAATAACACAAAAAAAACAAGATTTTTTTATTTTTTTATTTTTCAAATGAGGTATGACTGAGCCTTGTAGCTTTGACTGGAATAAAGTTACAGCTCAAAAGAAAAAGTTCTGAAATATTATTTTTTGCTTTCGGCTGTAGAATAGAAATATCTATACAGTATGTGAAAGGTTTAAATTTTTTTTAAAAAATGTACCAAAAACATTTATAAGGTCTAGGAGATAGGTAGAATTCAGACACAAATTTTCATCAAAATCAAAAAATGATGATGCAAAAAATTATTTAAAAATTTATTGAATTAACATGGAATGACCCGGACAGTAGAAAGAACCACTGCCGAAGTTTTTTCGACTTTCCGTTTCACTGGAAATTAGGACAGAAAGAGTCTTTGGAGATTACCTCTTGGGATTAGTTTATCTTAATCCGATAATTAGCCCTTGTAGCAAAAAACACGAATTCATTCTCCGATCATCATACCAACTGGTGCTAGAATTTGGAAATGTTTTTCTATGGCCGAAAATACGGGAAATTTTGTTGATATTTTTATTAAAAATATATATATCTTACTTTGGCAAATAAAAATTATTACAAGATTCATAAATGCTATTACTTCTTGTGAGAAATTCAATTTTTAATCTCTGATAAAATTAAATTAAAACTAACATCAAGGCTTTGAAATATTTATATTTTTATTTTCATTGAAACCGAAAGTTAAGAGTATGTTCTTTTGTTGTGTGTAAGCACGTGAGAACACAATGGATGTGTTGAACACAGCATGAACGCGGACGTTCAATTGTTAATGGTTAATAGTAGAAGATCGTAAAAAAAAATGGCGAGACGATGAAAGACCAAATAGCAACGATGCTAAGGTTTTAAAATAGGAATCAGATGTGTTCCTGTCCGTTTGTGCAACAGATTAGATTTGAGATTAAAACTAATTTTGTGTTCAATTAAAGGCAGATGGCCTTAAGCATTAATTAAGTAAGAATTAATAGTAGAGTTAAATTAATTCCAAGAAAACGGCTAGGCCCAAAAGGATGGAATCCCGTATACGAAGACTGGTTGACCAAAGGGGAATTTTGCCAAGGTATTATCTTCGACGTTTAACAGGGATTGACGAGAAATTGATGGATTGTTGCTGAACTTTTGTAAGTAGAATTTCTATTTTACTTCGCCCATCAAGAATTTGGAAAAAGGCCAACGTTAGAATTTCGAACACATAAATAAAGTTTTAGGACAAAGCTGAATAAATGTCAATGAACTTTACAGAGGAAACACTACAAATAAATGAATATTATGTTCGTGAATTAGATACTATAAAGTTATTAATCATTAGTAAAATCATGATTGCTAGGATTTATCAAAGTCAAGGGAATTCGACTCAATACAAATGTAGGATAGATTCAACTAAAGTTAAAGAAATGTTGATCTGAAATGATTAAAGTATTCATACAAGAACATTTGTGATAATTAGCAAGGGTTTTATTTTAAAGTTTAATTCAACGATATCAAAGATTGTTCAATTGAAGTATCCAAGTTGTGATAAAAGACTATTTGAAGTGTTAGGTAATGACTTTATTACTAGAATGATAAGTCAACATAGGATCAGTGAAATCAAGTTAACTTAAACATTCATACAACTCAATACTGTTAGCGCACATACGGTGAACGTTATTGAAAGCCATTTAATACATGTATAAAGACATATGAGATATAAGAAAGTTCAATGTATTAATGTACTTATACATTATATTAAACTTTAGTTAATATCACATATGATGAGAAACCATTTATCCATGTTGTTATTTAAAAGTCAAAGTTAAGAAGATTTAAAGGAACTTTAAGTTTTAAAGTAAAGAACTTTGATTGATTGAAATCCACTTGATAGAATCTTAGAATATTTGAAACAACCGTTTCACATTTTGTAATTGTTTAATGCTTATAAAACAAGTTAAGTTTATATCAGTTTTGCTTTTCATTTTCTCCTTACTCTTAAAGACTGAATATACTCTGCTAAACTAGTACGGGCAAGTAAATCAATTAAATGCCGTTTAGAAATTTATTGTGTGGAACCTCAGTGACAATTATTCTTATATAAATCCCACACTTCTGTTTATCGCAGCCATTTTTCAATAAAAATTAACAGGAAAGCTGAAATAAATTCTCAAAGTTGAAATTCATAAAGATTGAAATGATTTAATTTAAAAAAAAAAAATAATGACAAAATAAGAGAATATATCCGACAAGAAAAACAAAATTATATTCTGAGTTATATTTAAGGTTTTAATATAGAAAATTATTTGTAGATTTTCAGAAAAGTTTGTTTTAAAATATTTTTTTTTGTTAGTTTGGTTGCTATCAGTTATAATTTAAAAAGAATTTTAATAATTGAAACTTCAATGTTTCCTATTGTAGAAAGTTTTAGATTTTTAATTACAATAATATTCGAGATATTATAAGTTATTGAAGACTCCAATTTCCAAAAGACCACTTTATTGGAACCTTAACCTAATTATATCGAATTGTAAAGTAATAAGTTATTATTAACTTATATTTATTTTTGTATAAATAAGTGTGGTTTGTACTGCTATAGATCTGATGTCGAGAGGATGCAAAATGAAATATGGCAGTCTCAAACTCAAAAATAAACATAAATACAGCTTTTTTTTTTTTTCTCTTAATAAAATTCACAAAAATAAAGGGAAAACAAAAAAAGACCCTAAGGTGAGCTTTCTTAAAGTCTTAAAAATGAGTTTTGATTATTTTTTTTTATTTTTTGGGTCTTTTCCCAAAAAAAACCAAGATAAACATCCTGTTTGAACTGTGACATAGGTTGTGACGCCACACTTAAACGGCCCATTGACCTCATCAGTCAATCTAATTAAAACCATGTTTATAGATGGATGCCCCAAATTTGTTTACTGGAAGCACCACTCGTATCCGGAGTTGTCGGAGAAATAATAAGAAATTTGAAATTACCTGGGAAAATGCGAAAAAAATTTCCATTGCGGCTGGTCTTAAAACCAGGTATTATCTGTCGATAAAATGGACAAAAGTGATCGATGAGTCCTATTCAGATAGGGATGGCACTGAGAACCTTAAAACTGGTTTTCAGAATCGTGCCACAGCACTTTCTGAGAACTTTGACTAAGCATCTCTCACTGTTAGCTGCTTGCTAATTCAGAATGGGGCCCCATGTGTATAGGTGGATGCCCAAAATTTGTTTACTGCAGGTGCTTGCTTGAATCCGGCAAATTTTAAAACCTTTGTTAAAAATATCAACTTCGCTTCAATATGTTCAATAAATAAATTATATGCTTTTATTCTGTTATAACGATTTTTTTTCTTTTCAACTAACCATTAATTTATGAAAATAAATTATTTATTTTTAAGCATGAAAACACCGATCAGATGTAAACATTGATTAATTGAACACAATAAAATCTACTGAAAAATATTTGTATTTGAAATTACATATCTTTTATTATTACAAATCAAAAGTCTTCTTTTTCTGTAGCATTTTAATTAATATGTTGTGCATCATATAAAACTTTTAAAATATTAGAAGTATTAAAAAATGAAATGTTTAAGGGTGATTTTAAAAATGTGGGATCACTAAATGTTAACTATTATCCATTTTTCAAATTTTGAAATTTTACTCTAATTTTTTTTTTACTTTATAGTATATAAGCCTAGAATACAGTATACAAACATAAAAAGACAACAAGTGTTCTGGAAAATTACTAATTAAAACATTTGATTATCAGATCTGTAGGTTACAGATTTTGGACATTGGATTATTAAGATATGCGTATTAAAAAAAACAAAAAAACTGCTAAGGGCTAAAAATGCATTAAATCGGTTCTATATAATTGCATTTTTTAATCAAATATATATTTTCTTACCTTTTTTTTAGAAGTGTGTTATCTCTTTTGATCAGAAGTTAGCGTTCATTAGTCACATTTAAACAAAAATATTATAAGCACATATTTAATTTCAAATACACATGTTATGCATATTTAAACATACATGTTTTGATCTCACGTTGACTCATTATTAGAAGTATCCAACTTGCAGTTTGTTTTAACCAATTAAAATATAGATTATTACAATAGAACCTTTTTATTATTCATTAAGTTTATTAATAGTCATGTAGAAGAGTTAAGTTTTTTATAAAAATTATTAACGATCAAAATTTGAAGATGATTTCGCTAAATCTGAATTTGATTAAGTTCTGTAAAATAAACATATAGCATTTGTTTTGCACTTTATAAAAAAAAAAACACCCTGTCTTGATCTAATTAAAAACAATACTTTTTAAAATTTTTGACTTTTACTTCTATGAATCCTAAATAAAAATTATGTCTTGTTCATATATATATATATATATATTATTAAATATATTCTTTTTCAAGTGATTTGGACTCTTTAATCATAAATTTATTGAAAAAATTATTAGTGTTTCGATCATTATGCAATTTTAATATCGTTAAATAATCTTTTTAAGTACATTTTCTGAGGGGGAAAAAAAAACCATTCCTAATAAAACACTTACAAACATTGAAGGTCAATTTATAAAATAATTTAGAGAGGTTTTACTACTCCTTATACATTGCACTTTCCTTTTTAAATAGTCGGAAAATTCATAACGATCGAAGCTCCCGCCATTTTGTTTCGATCGTCACACTTGGGTTGGACATGCTCATTAATGATGTTAATCATTATTTCAACTAAATACACTATTTCTCTTTAAAAAAAAGTATTGAATTGGAGAAATAAGATTGTAATTAATGACTTTCTTACATTTTTAGGACACTGGCAACTCTGTGAGAATAAATTAAACATTAAAATAATCGAAGTTTAGATCGTAACGCGATTTGGACATCGTGGTTCTATAATTTTAGAAAAGTATATTTACAGCAGAGAAAATGCACAAAAACTTATGAAAATGCTTTAAAACGTTGAAAAAATTACTTTAAAGGCTGATAAATGAGTTGAGATACTTACTTATTATTTATTTTGGCATCGAAATAGCGTTATTTCGATCGTTACTTTTTGACAAACAGAACTGGCAAGAAAATATGTGTTATATATCTGTTGTTATTCTTCAATATTTTACACTGCTGCTGTCATCTGTCAACCGAAATAGTAAGTAAATCATCATTTTATTGTATTCATTCAATATTTTGATTATGAAACTTCTAAAAACGTGTTAGAAATTTTATTCCTTGGTGTTGCAGAGCATCAGTTAACATAAGAGATGTCCAAAATTAACCATTTATAGCTAAAATGTTTTAATTTAAGGATATTTACAACAAACTTTTGTAATAAATGATACCAGTTCTTGTCTCTGAACAGAACTAAAAATTCACTGAGAAAAATAATTTAAGTTATAAGATCTAAATTTAATTACTGAGATAACTTTAAGTTAAGAAGTATGTCTTGTCCCCACCTTTTTAAAATCACCCTTAAGGAGATTATTATTATTTTAATTGTTAATACTTTAAAAATTTAACAAATTTATTAATGAAAAAAAAATAGCCGTATTTAGTCTGAATTTATTCTTATATTTCTATTTGATTTTATTATGAGAAAAAAAGACACTTGAATAATAAAAAAATAATGAAAATGAGACTAATGTACAGAAAAATGCTGTAATTTCTGATTCGATTCTTTCATATTTCAAATTAATTTGTTTTCTGGAAAATAAATAACTTCCTTGACTCCCTGGTCTTTTTTTTTCTGTTGCTTCTGAAATTTTCATTGAAAATATTGTGGTATCATATCTTTATTTATATTTACATCTTTGAAATAATAATATAATCCTGTAAAAAATGTATATAGACTTTCAAACAAACTTA
>JAFIDM010105279.1:0-10067 GCA_023159025.1 Thereuonema tuberculata | reverse complement strand
GCATTATTTTTAATGAAAACTAATTTAATTTAAATAAATTATTCTACAGTTAAATTCTATGGAGCATTTATGCACACTGATAAATAATTCATAATAAACCCTTTTAAAATAAGTGTGATTCAATGAGATCCCTGCGGACCCCGAAGAATATTATATGTTCCCCCAGGGTCCATGTGGACCCCGGTTGAGAACCCCTGCTCTAAGGGAAAATTAATTTAAGACAGCTTTTCAAAATGGATTTACTTTTGTTAAGTTTCAGAAATATTTTTGATAATTTTTAAAGAAATGTAGAACCAGTTAAAGAAATAATGATTGAGATATATTGATTTTTTAAAAGAAAAAATTCTATTTGCATAAGATATCTAAACACAGAAGAGAAGGCTATAAACTTACAGAAATGGGTTTTAGATTATTAGGAAAAAACAGTTACCAATTTCTACTTCATGAGAAAAGAAACCCTGTAATTTTACTGAACATTCCAATAAAATATCCATGAGCCCATTTTTCTAGTTATGTATTTGAATTACTTAAGAATTTTAAATATCTTCAATCATTTAAAGAATTAAAATGTCAAATTTCTTTTTACCTTATTTTCAAATAGAAAAGTGCAACTTTGAAAATCAGTAGACAAATACAGAGGGTTGTTTACAATCTATGGCAGGGGTGGCCAAACCGTGGCGCATTGGATGATAACAAGTGGCGCATTGCATCCTTTTGGTTTTTTTTTTTGTTTGTTAAAATAGAATTGTCTTTTTTTTTTGGTTGTTAAATAGGATTGTCGTTTTTTTTTTTTTGGTTGTTAAAATTGAGTTGTATGGTGCAACTGAACTCGTCTGTGAAAAAATTGGCGCAAGGTATGCTTAAAGTTGGCCACCACTGATCTACGGTAACGATTTGCATGGCGCGTGACGATGCAACCAGTCACAGTAGGTATGCAAATTTATGCAAACGTACAGGTGAATACTTAAAGATTAGTGTGGAGGGGTGTGGGTTAGTTTGTTCGGAGAAATGCCGCCGGAAGTGTCACAGTTTTGGGAAGGGTACGTTACAGCCCTTTCCGACGTGAAATTTAGTTATTCCGCAATTATTACGGCATATAAAAAAAAGGTTTCACCATTTCGAAAAAAGGAGTTCATAATGTGTTGGCTGGTGTTGGTTTTGCCCATACAGGACAGATTTCCGGGACTGAAAAGCAAGCAAATCCAAGGACACCTCTAAGTCACACAAAGACTGTAATTCAGTTAGTCAAGAAAATGGTGACGGGGAACAATCCAGCGACCCATAGGACCATTGGTGCGAAAGTAGGAACATCTCTTCGTACCGTAAACAAGATTATCCATGAAGATTTGGTACTTCAAAAGAGACATAAAAGCAAGGTTCACATGCTCTTACCAAAGCACATTTCAGAACGTAAGACAAATTGCAGAAGACTATATGAACGACATCTCGCTGGGGATAAATGGAAGTATGTGGCCACATTAGACGAAGCATATGTTTATCTATCCGACTGCAATAAACCAATGGCGATTTTCTATCGCCGAGTGGGTTCTAAATCGTTTCCAAATTGGTACAGAGTATCTCGTGAAACTTTTTCGAAGGGATTCCTGATCGTTGCGGGTTATTCCTATCAAGTCAAGCTACAGATACGGAGGGTGGCTCAAAATGTAAAGGTGAATTCTGCGTACTATCAGGATCACGTACTGACACCAATTTATACACAGGAACTCCCTACTCTTTACGGAAACGACGTTTACAAGATCCGTCTCCACCAAGACAAGGCGTCCAGCCATACGTCCAAATCCACCCAGAATTTTCTGACACGAGTGGAACAACAAACCGGAATCCAGGCTATACCGTTTATCGAGATACCTGTGAAGTGATTCGCCCATGGAATTTTGCGCATTTGGACTATTAAAACGAGCTTTGGGAAGACGACGTCCTCTTCATTGGATGGACTCTGGAAACGTTGTCAGCAGGAGTGGCAACGTATAAGTCTTCCCGTTCTTCGCAGTAGTCTCCTGCAATGGAAACTGCGCTGCAGAGCGATAGCAGTATCTCATGGCCATCAAATAGAGCACGATCGTTGGTGGAGAAAGGGAATTTTTGGGAAATAGACCCGAATCCAAATCGTTACCATAGATTGTAAACAACCCTCCGTATTAGGATTCCGTTTTAGTAACTTTTCAACATGTGAACGCATATTTTTGAAATTGATGAAAAGAGTTGATTGACCTACGAAAATTTCGAATTTCCTTGCATAAACTTTGTGGAGAAAGTTACTCATAAGACGACAAAAATCCCCTCAAGAAACCATTCAAGAACCGTTAATTTCTCTTGATAGATCAATACAAATTACTGTATTTGCTTTTAAACTTGTAGATGTTATTGAAATTAGCTAAGCTGATGTAAGCAAAATTAAACGACCCACTTTAAATGTCTTGTGGCGTTGCATGTTCAGGCTCCAATATTTGTACGTCCATTTGATTGAGTTTTAATCAGATGTAAGTTTGCAGCCCTTCAGTCTTTTATCTTGCTTAATAAATATATTCTGCCTTTTACAGAACTCTGCTGGACTCCTATGGTCATTTGGAGGTGAAATTCTAAGGGAAAAGTATTTTTCCTGCTTTTTAAAAATTGAAATAAATTAAATAAAATAATTTTTGAGTACACTTTCTCGACTACAGATTAGTAAAGAAGAAACCACAAAGTAAAAGAAGGTATTTTTTTTTGTCCAAAATTTGGAATTTAAGTAAATAAGAGGAACATAGTATAATTAGTTATTGGAAATGGAACTATAATTATAAATATTTTCGTTGTTTATTTATAGTAATAATGTTTAATTTGTAGTGAATTTGAGAGAATAGTTTATCGATGCTTGAACATTATTTTCTAACTTTTTACGAAATCCTACAAGAATATTGTATTTTGAAGTACCTAATTACCATGTAGATTTAAAATACAAATGTAGCAGGATGGATATGAGTATTTTGTTTTATATATACATTTTAAATCGTTTTCATTTTCTTCCTCTACAATCTCATTATAATAAGTTTGTGAAGTTATATTAATTATAAAAATATATCCTTTGTTCAGGAGCTACCATGGGAGAATCGACATAAGAAAATCCTCATGAGAACTAAAAAAAATTAATCTTAATTTTTCCTCGGCATTTTCAGTCACTATTCTTTGATACAATTTTGTTTCTATCAGTTTTTTTGGCAAACCAACTAAATTCTTTTATCTTGATATTTTTCTTTGTTTCGAAAAGTATGTTACATATATTCTTGTATATTCTTTTTCTTGTAGGAGTGCACTTGTGGAATAATTGCAAGATTTAAACCAATGGCTAATTCAACTGATTTTAAAAAGTGAGAAATTGGAAAGAATAATCTAGAAGCAAAACAAAATATATGGAAGAAAGTGACTCAATTCTTTGTCTCATACGTATGTATGTTCTTTGAATGTGTTTTTTCTTTATTTTCATTTCAGTAGAAATAAAAATAAAGGTTGTTTGATTGGTTAATAAAGCTTAATGGCGCAAAAGCATAAATAAAAATAAAGTAAAAGCAAGAACATATGTACTTTGGATATTTTAATTGAGTTCGTTCACGCCTGTACACTTGACTGGAATAATTACCACATTTAAAAAATCGTTACATTTAAAAAAAAAATTAATACTAATTAAAAACATTAAAAATTTAAAAAACTTAATTACAGATACATGACCTGGGTTTCGACCCCGAGAGAGGACCTTATCAAATGTGATAAGAATTTACAACAAGTGATTTAAATAGAGTCAATTGTCCGACTGGGAGGAGTTATAAGTCCTTGGTACCGGAAGGGATGATTGGAGATCGTGGGTTGTTCTGGTGGCATTATGAGTCTTGTGAAGATAGAAGTCGCCCTGGTGGCACTTAGGATCACAACCGGCCTTACAAGCAATAGGGAGAGGTTTAAATTTTAACTTCCCTTCCACACTCAGATGGCCGACAAACATCGTCCCTATAGAGACTGTTGTGTCAAATCCCTAATCGAATACAACCGGATTCCCTTAGAACCCAATTAGGTAACTCTGTACGATCCTTGAGCAGAAAAAGAACGTTGAATGAGTTCTCACTATTGTATGAATTAAAACGAATACATAATAGAATGAGCTATTATTTCTGAAATCAGATAAAGGGAATAATCCCATTATCATTAAAAAAGAGACTTATAATGAAATGATAAGGAAATTTTTGAACAATACAGAAGGAATATCTTTTTTCTCAAATAATGAAAATGCGCTCTAAATTTCAATAGAAAGATAATCAGAAATTTACACAACAAAGGAATCATAACTAAAGAGTTTGCGGATAATTTAAAAAGTAGTTCTCTCCTTATTCCAACTTTACGAGGCCTCCCTAAGATTCATAAACTTAAAGATCATGATGGATTGTACCCATCCGTCCTATCATAAATTGTAAAAACTCAGCAGTTGAAATTCTTGCTAATTACCTTCATTACAAAATGAAGAAACTTAAAGTCGATTCTAGAAACAGTGTCAAAAGCAGTGTCGAAGCGCTAAAGAAAATCAAGAACTTGAATCCTCAACATGATTTGGAACTTTTCTCTATGGACATCAAAGTGTTATTTACTTCCATTTCAGAAGGACTTATCTTTAACGCCATTGATTACATTATTTATAAGAATTCTAATAATTTTTTATCAAAAGATAAATTTCTTCAACTAAAACCTTTGATCTCTACTCTATTTCAAATGCAGTTCTTTAAAGCTCAGGATAAAACATACAGACAATCCATTGGACTATTCATGGGACATTCAGCAGCCCCTATATTAGCAGATTGGGTAATGCTATATATCGAAGAAACAGCCTTATCGATTTTGGAAGCGGGCCAAATTTCTATTCCTCTCTATGTAAGACGTGTTGACAACATTTTATGTTATGGGAATAAAGATATCATCTTAGGTATACGGGATATCTTTGAACAAATTGAAGAAGAGATCAAGCTAGAAAATAGAAAATGAGACCAATTTTAGCATACCTTACTTATATATCTTAATTACTAGGAAGGAAAGAGAATTTGAGATACAAGTCTATATGAAAGGAACTTTCTCTGGCATTACTATGAATTATTTATCTTATATTACGATGTCCTTTAAAAGAAATTTGGTCAACATGTTTGTACAGAGAGCCTTTCGTCTATCTTCTAGTGTTGACAATGCTAATAATAAAATCGAAATAATACGGAATTTATTAATCAGTAACAACTTTCCGAATTGGTTTATAGAAAGGAATATAAAAATGGCATGTGAACTTTACTACAATAACTTAGAAATTAAAACTAATTGTGGTAAACAAAACTACATCTCAATAGATTTCCATCCTACTTTATTTTCTAAACTCAACAAACTATGCAGACCCTACAATATCAGACTTACATCTCCAGCCTCCAATACCGTCGCCAAATTACTAACTTCTACTCAACCCAAACCTTGGGACAAAGGGGTAGTTTATTCTCTTCAGTGTAACGCATTTAACTTCCTTTACATCGGGGAGACCCGTAGACCTTTGGGTAGCTCACCACCGGAGAGCAATTACAAACAAAAATAAAGACGACTTAACTTATGTCCACTCAAAGAAAACCCAACACTCATCAAACTTTTGGACCCCTCAGTTCTCGCAAAATGTGAAGGAGATTTTAAGAGGAAGTGCCTTGAATCTATCTTCATATGTACTACTGCAAATGCTTATAATGGATATTTATCTGTCCCTTCCATTCGTAAATATGGATTTCTCCTCCAAGGAAAAAGGGAAAAAAAATCCTTTAAATAGTTCTAATTCATAATTCTAATTAATAAAGAATTTCATAAGATAAGAAATCTAATTTGTCTTTAAGCTTGAATTTTAGTTTTTCAGATTTTACTTGAAGACATCAAAAAGAATAAAGAGCCTTGTTTCCTTCACAATCATTGAGAGTTGCTTCACAAGAAAAACAAACACACATGGTGATGTTGACAACTTTGCTTCCCCTAAGTGCCACCAGGGCGACTTCTATCTTCACAAGAACTCATAATGCCACCAGGACAACCCATGATTTCCCATCATTCCTTACGGTACCACAAGGACTTATAAATCCTCCCATTTGGACAATTGACTCTATTTAAATCACTTGTTGTAAATTCTTATCACATTTGATAAGGTCCCCTCTCGGGGTCGAAACCCAGGTCATGTATCCGTAATTAAGTTTTTTAAATTTTAAATGTTTTTAATTAGTATTAATTTTTTTTTAATGTAACGATTTTTTAAATGTGGTAATTATTCCAGTCAAATGTACTGGCGTGAACGAACTCAATTAGAAAAACAAGAACAGTCAACCTACTTTCTTTAGTATTTGCTTTATTTATTCTATTTCTTAGTTTTAAAGATATTGAAGTATTGTAGAAGTATTAAAGAAGATGTTGAAATGTCTTTATTGACATGAAGATTTATTTAACATCTTCAATGTAATATTAATAATTTTTTAGTTGTTGTTTTATTGGTGACTGCTCCTGGCTTATGATCGCCAAAGAGCGTGAGACAGCTGTTCCAGGATGTTACTTTCTAAACAATTTGGTCTCACCCATTATTGTTTGATCACGAATTTCCTTTGGAATTTTAGAGTGGGAAGAGTGAGAATAGGTGTTTAGTATTGAAAATAATGAAAGGATATAGTTTTTGGTTAATAGCGAAAAGGACCTACACTTTTGTTGAAAAACTTTCATTTTCTTATGTCTAATTAAATTAACCATTTTAAAATTTTCAATTCAAATTTTAGCCTAAGAATTTTCTTTTTATTCTGTTACGGCAGGGTCATCTTTAGTGGTGAGGAAACAGCTGTGTTACTCGCATTCGCCAGAATTTAATAGCACTGGTCTTTAACTATTGGCCTGTGGAAGGGATTTACGCTGCCAGCTTTAGATTTTACATTGAATTTAGGAGAATAATGTATTTTGGAGAGATGTATGAGCAGAAAACATTCAAATGTTTTTAGATTTGAACAATGTTGGTAAGAATCTTAACAATATTATCAAGAATCCAAGATTATAAGATCATTCCAAGATATTATGCGAAGTTACGAAAAACTTTTTTAAGAACCGTGAATGGTATAATGATGAAGAAATACAGGCCTTCGAAAATGCCACTATTTTTGCATTTTTAGAAATACTTTGATTCACAGTGCAGTATTTTCGTTCTTATTAGTTTTACATCTTTCGTTAAACATCTTCAATTAATAATAAATGTTTGTTTTTGTTTTTTCTTCTCTTTATATTGAATATATTTTGGATGTTTATTTTTCTTAATATTAGGAATATTCGAAGGAAAAGTAATACAGGATTATAAATAAATAAATGTATAATATTCTCCATAATATTTTTTTTATTAGAAGTTTTATTGAAATTTCTAAGACCATATGATTTTTAATTAGTTTTTTTTTTAATTCTTTTGTTCTTCCGGTATCAAACCATCACAAGTGAACCTTATTGACCGTTTTCTGAACTTGTGATTTCAGGATGGGAAATTTTCTTTTTATTCTGTTATGCTGGGTGAACACGAACCAATCTGGGACAATATTCGTGGACAATATTGGTCCTTTTGATTGGTACCAACCGTTTCCAGCAATAAAAAGGAACAATATTGCCCAATATTGCCCATTGGCGATTGTCGGAAAAAAAGTACCAACTTCAGTTGGCGAGGAAAATTGCTGGTGAGCGAGCGAATCACATGAACGGAAGAAATCACGTGACAATGGTGACGTGGCAGGAAGGCGGCGCTTTCAAAATAGGAAAATCACTCACATGCTGACCATTTTGTTTGAGGACAGAAGGCGTAAATTCAGCAAAATGGGTCGGCCCAAAACAGATAATTCAAACAACAACATTTTGTCAATTGATAATGAAAGAATCTTAATTGATTTCGACAGAGGGACGGCATTTAATACTATAGCAATTCTGTACGGAAACACGCTCTCTCTAGCTCTCCCTAGTGAGCAACGCCGTAACCAGGCCAATATTCGTAAAAGGAAAACCTGTGTGTTCGCGGACAATGCCAACCGCCAATATCAATAATGACCAATATTGTCCCAGATTGGTACGTGTTCGCCCAGCATTACAGCAGGGTCACCTTTAGTGGCCAGCAAACAGTGCTGTTACTCGAAGTCACCAGAATTTAATAGCACTGGTCTTTAACTATTAGCCTGAGGAAAGGATTTACGCTGCCAGCTTTTGATTTTACATTGAATTTAGGAGAATAATGTATCTTGGAGAAATATATGAGCAGTAAACATTCAAATTTTTAATCGTCGATTCATTGAACGAGTCCTCGACCTTTTATCGATTATAGCTTTATTTTAATTAATAAAATTTAGGTTATGAAAGAATCTTAACAATTCAAAATACATACATCAAAATACGTTATCTTTTTTAATCCAAACTAGACACATAAATAAACTCGAAAACACCTTCACTGTAGACACTGTTGACATCAATATTTCGTTTTAATTTCTTAAAACTTTTCCAAAGTTTTGTTTGATCAAACAAAATAAAAATAACATAAAAAAGGAAAGAGAAATTCTTCTCTTATTAAAACAATATAAAAGTACAACAACTAAAAAACATGAATAAACAAAGCAAGTGAATAAAATTGGACAATAAAAACGGTGACAAAAAGATGAACTATATGAGAGATAAAAAATTCTTTCACTCTCATATTGTTCATCAATGCATTCCTATACGTGGACAAAGACATGGACCATGTTTTGGACCACCCCCCTTCAGCGGAGTCGACTCAATCCACCCAATCTACCTCTATCGACTCGATCGTTCCTGAGCCAAAAGTGAGGCAGTCTGCGCCCATAAAACGGGGCGCAGAGCGCCTGAACTTCAGCTCGTCTGTGGGCAGCAGCCCAACCAGGAAGTCTCCATTGGGAGGAGAGCGTTCGTGGCCTGTCGTGGGCAGTTGCCCAGATAGGAGGACTCCCCCCGGAGCCAGAGAGTTGAGTTAGTTTTGTGGCTCTCAGCCACTAGAGGGTCTCCGGCCAGGAGATAGAGTGTAGCAGAAGAAGTTTGTTGAGCAGCTGCCCAGAGAGAATTCAATTAAAAGCCGAGCCAAGTGTTTTCGTTAGACGGAAGACTGTGAAGAAACGACGCCGAGACGACAGCACCCATTCCCGGTAGAAACCTGAGAAGACCGCTAGCCGTTGGAAGGCATCGGATAAGACGACCGTTAGCCGTTGGAAGGCATCGGAGAAGACAACCGACGCCGAGATTACAGCACCCGTCTCCGGTAGAACCCTGAGACGACCGCTAATCGTTAGAAGGCAGCGGAGAAGTTAGCCGAAGCCGAGACTACAGCACCCGTCCCCGATAGAACCCTGAGACGACCGCTAATCGTTAGAAGACTGTGGAGAAGTCAGCCTAGCCGTAGAACTCTTACGTAATTTGAGTTAACTATATTTGATCATTAATCTTAAATAATAAAGTCTCTGTGGTTTTTAATTATCTGGCTCCCGTCGCATTCTGTTCCCCTCCGCCACCGAACCTATACAAAAGCTCGGTAGCAATATTCTCTTCCAACTTTTATACTTTTCGTTTATATTGAGAAAAAGTTAAAATTGGATCCTTTAAAACGGGACATCTAGGAAAACAAAAAAATTTTTCGAAAGATTTTTGTAGCCTTTTGTTTGTCTTTAAAAGATCTACATTTTATCCATTGGCATGACCAATCTATCTCTTATAGTTTGGTCAGAAAATTGGAAAAACTTAGTCTTATGACAGAATGACAGACAAAATAATGTTTTTATAATATATAAATAATTTTTCAGTCAATATCGATGAAATTGTAATATTTAAATTTAACTCACTTGATTCGAATGCAATTTGAAATTGAAAATAATCGAAAAATTAAAATCCAACGCAGAAGTTATACTGAGAACTTGAAAAAAATAGGGATGAAAGGGTATAAGGCAAAAGGGCTGGGGAGGAAATATTACAACAGTGTTTGCAGAGCTTGACCTCGTTATTATCGGCTT
>JAFIDM010105278.1:0-16296 GCA_023159025.1 Thereuonema tuberculata | reverse complement strand
TGGAATGGAAAAGTTTTTTTAGTTTTACACCATTATCAGAAAATGAAAAAGAAAATTGGCAAGTTGTTTGACAACCAATGTCACGATGTCGAATGGAATTGATTCTGGGAACCACTAAAAATTAACATCACGATGTCATTTGCAAATTGAAAATCTGTTATATCGTTAAGCAAATCTATCTTCTGATTCTTAGGAAATATTATTGTCATATACTTTTGATTTTATTATTTTTTTCTTTCTGTAATCTTTCGTTTTCAGTGTTTTTAATTATTTTTTTTACATAATTTTTAATTAAAGCTTTCTTTGTTTTTAAACTATGACCAGAATAAAAATTTAATATGTGATTACTTTTCATTTGTTTTTTATTGCTGTTGCGGAGGCATGCAAATTACTAGGACGAGTTAGTAATTGGCTAAGACGTCTTTACTAAGCGTTTTAGGGCGTTTTTAAATCGCAACTTTAATAATAAGCACCCTGTATATTGTTTATAATTTTTTTTTTGGATATTTAAAATAATTATTATCACGTATTAATTTTAATATTTTCCTCAATGTTGCTTTGTCCATGTTGGATTCTTTGAGAATGTTTTCATTAGCATCACATATATTATTTATTAATTCCAAAGTTTTCATATTTGGAATGTTAGTGTACATGGATTCTATAACCATAATGTATAATCTAATTTTGTTTTTCTTTTTCTTTTTTTCTTCTTTTACTTCTTAATACACTTCAGCAAATCTGCAGTGTTTTTACCATAGAGAATACCATTATTGAACCTACTAATATTTTGTATTGGAGATCCATAAGAGTTTATTATGGGTTTAATCGGACAGTTTTCTTAGTGGATCTTCGGTCTAGGTTCAAATTTTGGTGTTTGACATATGTTACTGCATATATTTTTACATTGTACGAAATGAATAGCCTTCATCATTTTTAATTTTTTTACTTCTACTTTTCTGTAGAGTTTGTTTGTTGAATCTTCTTCAAATTCTTGATAATCTTCTGATCATGTTGATATTTTTCTCATCGTATTCTTTTGTATCCGTAATTACTAATTTATTTCCTTTATCTGATTTCAGGATGCATCTATTACTATAATTTCTTTATTAATTTTTCTTCATATCTGAAAACATTTTTATTTTTAATTTTCTATTTGTATTATCTAATATATGATGATTTATTACTTTATTATCATTTAAATGTAATTTTAAATTTTCAATTTCGGTAATTAATTTTATTATAACCATAAAATTTATATTAAAGTCAAGTCCTTTGTTGAGAGCTAATATTTCTTCATTTTTTAGTTCAGTTTTACTCAGATTGATTACATAATTGGAATGCTTAAAAAAAGTATCTATCTTCTTATAATTATCTTCATTGAATCTTTTTTTAAATATCTTCATCTTCTTTGAATTCAATTTTTGTAATTTCCTGTTATACAGTATTTACTTGATTCCATGGTCATTATTTGTATCAGTGGCGAATATAGAATAAATTTTCGGGGGGGGGGGCCTCAGGATTAATGTAAGGTTAAGTTAAGTAATTTCAAGTAGACACCCCATGGAAACCTATCTTTTCAACCAAAAAAAAAAAAACGTTGGAAGGACATATTTCGGGGGGGGGGGGGGGCCGGGCCCCCCCGCCCCCCCTCCCTTATATACGCCCCTGATTTGTATGTATATTAAATATTTTTTCATTTTATTATTTAATCCTTGTTCTTTATTTTGTAGATATTTAATTCTTTATTATCTGGTTGTTAAATATTTTCCATTGAGTCTCTTCTAATATTTTATTTTCATATAGAAGATGAGAAAGCCTGATAACTGACTCAATCATGTAAAGATAATATAATGTGATGGATGCTATTACTAAAATTTAATTGTTTTTTAAAAATAATATAATCTGATAGCTCTCCTAGCGGAGACTTCTCGTCACGCTTCCCGATAGCCTTGTCCTGACGTTGTCAGGTGGGCCAATGCTTGGTCTGTTGGGGCCCATTTAGATGCTATTACTAAAATTCAATTGTTTCAAAAAATGATGTAAAAAAACTATAACTGTATACTTTTAACGAATTTTAAGAGGAAAAGGAAAAGTTTTTCCTGTACACAAAAAAACCTGAGGAAGTTTCCTGTTAAAGGAAAAGAAAGATTGTGTATTTTAGAAGAATTAAAGGAGTATATCAAAAAGATAATTGTCACAGGATTTCTAAATGATACATCGGATTTAGAAGAAATTTTGCACATATTTGATACTTAAGAAATAGATGCTAAATAGTTTTAGATTTAGGAAATCGGAAATCTGCTATGTTATTGAATAGTGACCAACAAAAAACTTTTTTCAATGAAAAAAGTGTTCAGTCCTCAATCGCAGAAGCCAAATTTCTTTTTATTTTTCATTTTTAAAACCATTCTATCTCTAATCTCCAATTAACTTATATGTCACATATTATAGATATTTGATATGTATTTCAGAAGCATAAATAACATGTTTCTCATTAGCTTAGGACATAACTTTTCCATTTTCTTTTGTTGAACTAAATTGCAGTCATTCATTCATTTAATTTGAAACGTTTTTAGGCAGTATTTACATAATAGCCAATAAAGTTGTAAAAAAAAACACTAAGTTTATTTTGAAATTCGCTGTCCCAGGGTTTTTTCTCTCATGACTAGTCCTTTAGTTAAAAAGCGAAATATATCTTATTCTCTACACTAAGAGAAATTTATTTCCCAAGAAAACGTACTTATTCAAAGATAGAAAGGTCTAATTAAATGAATACAGGCATTAGTCTATGGTTAGAGATTCAACTGCTCTCTGTGGCCTGGACTTTTTTTCTGTTGTTTCTCCATTTGTTGTTGTCTCTCCGTTTTAAAATTTTGTATTTGTTGTTTTTATTGATTGTAATAATTAAATTGATTGTAATAATGAAATGATTTCATATTGATATATTTTTATAATAGCAACTAAATTACTTGATTCACGAGTTTTTAGAATTTGTTTAAACTTCTAATCATTTTTGCTTTTGTTGTATTATTTTTTTTTATGTTGTACGCTTGAAAAAGAGAAGATGAATTTAAAACTTCTCGAAAATTAGCAATTTGAAGTATTTTTGATAAATCTATTTTAAATACTAAAATGAGATACGTGGAGTATTTGCAAATATATTGCTCTAGAAATGAAAAGGAAGAGTTTGCTGAAAGAATAAAAAATAGTTTAATGTGGTAATCACACACAAATAAAAATAAATAAAAAAAATATTGCAATTAGCGCAAGAAAAATGGTGGGCTTAGATCACTAGGCGATCAGAGAAAGTAGGATAAAATGAGCCTGTCCGCTCATTGCCCGTCAAACTGTCTGCTACTAACTGTATTAATTATGTGTCTCCAACCTAGACGTTACGTATATTGTTAGACATAGAAAAATGGTAGCTAATAGAATTTATTTTTAGTCTTTGTCTAGTGGTAAGGATAACATGCAAATCGTAGTAAATTTTTATAAATAATAAATTATACAAAATTGTAGTGATTATGTTTCTAGCAATGTTTGATGCCAACAGAGACAATTCACATCTGACTCCTTCCTTGTACATAGAACATTTTTTATACAGAACCAAGGTACCGTAAAGTAATAAAAAATAATAAATCTTAGCACTTATTGAAATTGAAGTTGCTGCATATTACACCAGTATTATTTCTTAAATAACCTATATTAATATATGATTCTCGGGTTAAAATATCGTTGTTTTCAGTTATTTGCAAATGAAAATTTTTATAAATTTTACTGATTGCAGTAGATTTATAAACCAAGCAATTTTCTATGTGCTACAATTTTTTAAAGTTGTTTTTTGGGTAATAATTTTTACCTTAAAGTTTATTCATTATAAACTTAAGTTTTAAATTATTTACATATTTATATCTATTTAATTAAGAAATAATGGGATTTTGATAAACTAAATTACCTCAGATTCTTAAAGATCATGAGTCTCATAGCGTTGGCTTTTTTTTGTTTTTAAGGGAAAAATATAACATTTAAATTAATCTCGAAATACTATCAATTAAAAGTAAAAATTCAATGTTTTGCGGAAGATAGGAATTCTTTTCTTTTGAAAGATTTTTTGGAAAAAAGGAAAGATTCCTTTGGAAAATTCAGTAAAAAAGTTAAAAAGTATTACAGAAGTAATAAAACAAAATAAAAAGAATTCATATCTACTCATCTTCAGAAACCATGCAGAAGAAATAAAATTGTATCACGATTTCATTCGCAGTCATTTTTTCTTTTTAATTTTGAAGGAAATGTATGAGATAAAAATTGAGAACTGCACTTTCAAATCTATTGAAGCCGTTAAAAATATGAAGGAAGAGGACAGCTACAAACACACACACAGATAAGATTACTTTAGAAGCCACTCTTTCTTAATCAATAAAGACTAAAATTCAATAATGAATTATAAAAAAATAGTTTTTTTGAATATACAATGTTTTTAGAATGGACTAAAAAAGTATAAAATAATTTTTCCTAGCCCCATTCAGATAGTCCTGAAAATTTTTTTTTGTACAGCTTTATTAGTTATGAAAATACTTGTAAGATTTAAAACTAAAAGCGTGGGGCGCAAGATAATACACACTCTATCCATACCATCTCAATTATTATCTATTGCAAGATAATATACACTCCATCCATAAAATCTCAGTTATCTAATGCATGCGCCCCACGTTTTTCGTTTTAAATCTTACAAGTATTTTCATAACTACTAAAACTGTACAATCACAAATTTTCAGGACTATTTGTATGGGGTTAGGAATCTGTATGCAGTTAGGAATCTGTACAGGGCTAGAAAAATTATTTTATACTTTTTTGTCCTTTTTAAAAACTTGGTATATTAAAAAAACTATTTTTTGTAATTAATAATTTTTTGCTTTTTAGTCTTGTGTGTATGATATTTTTCAATCGATTTTAAACAGTTTGATGAGATTAAGTAAATAAGATATCAGTTAGTTGTTTAAAAAAACAACATTTTCATCAAAAAGTAAATGAACTCTCTTCGCATTTTTATAAATAGTGGAATATTCATTTTTACGATAAACCTACTATCTTGAACTGATATTATAAACTATTATATATTAAATATAATGATAATTATTACTTAACCATTAAAAATAAAAAGCCCCTATGACAGATTTGTAAATAGTGGAATATTCGTTTTTACGATACTCTACTATCTTGAACTGATATTATGAATTGTGAAATATTACATATTCTACTAATTATTAAACATAACCATTAAACATAAAAAAAAAGCCATTAAACATAAACATTAAACATAAACTTAACCATTAAACATAAAAAAACCCCAGGAATTCGCCATTTCTTTCTACCGGCAAAAATGTTAATTATACTATTCATTGTTAAAGCTAATGACGCTAATTATCGAAAAGCAACAATCCCACAATCCTGTGCGCGAGTGTCCAAGATTCAATAAGAAATGTAAATTCTGTTTAAAAAGTTGACATCTACACATTCTGATGCATAGAATTAATTTATTTCAGTAAAAATATTGTTTATTTTCGAAAGATAATCTCCTCACTGTGATGATTAGATCATAATAGCCTTCGATTTTTGTCGAAGCGATAGAGAAAATGGCGCTTGTGGTCAATGAAACGGTCGCCAATTGTTTCAATATCACTTACGTCAACCGGCAAAAATGTTAACTACACTTTTTTTTTAAAAAAAGTAATAGCGCTTACGAAACATTATTATTGTAGATTTCTGAGGAAACTGTTTTTAAAAATATCTATTTAAGTGGCCAAGGGGAGATAAAAGGTTAATATTGCATTATCATTCAGTTCTGAGCTATGTTTAAAGTTTCAAGTCTTTAGCTCATCGGGAAGTTAGTTTAAATTCAATTACAAAATTTGTACCGAACAAACAAACAGACAGACAGAGAAGAAAGAGAGTTAATAAAAACGCGTTAATAATAAAATATTCTACATTAGAAGAATATTTCCAGATAATCTATCTGAAGAATGCAGAAATGACATCTAAAAATTTCTTTTATTATAAACAAACAACAAGAATTATAGGAAAATATTGAAGAATGAAAAAAGTAATCATTCATGAGTACAAGAAATATAAATATTTTTTGAAAATATGAGGAAAAACATTCCGTAAATTCTGTAAGTTAAAATTATGTAGAAAACAAAAATTCTATAAAAAAAAAATAGAAAGCAAAAATTTCAAAAATCTGATGAAAAAGAAGATAAAAAAGTAATTGTGAATGACTGAAGGTAGGTTCTCATTTTTTTTAATATCAGATGAAATAACTGTTCTTTTCCTTTTCCTTTTTAAAATGTTTATTTTCTGCATGTATTTACTTTTAGATAATCTACAATTGTTCAGAATTTAGACTTTAGATTTTCTAAGTTTATTTCAGTTAAAGGCTTTAAATTTTATTTTAAATTTATTTAGGAAAGAATCCATTCTGCAGACACCTATATTCAGCCGTTTTTCAAGTCCCATAATGTGTGCAAATTACCTCGACAGACCCTATCCTTGCGATAAACCCAGAGACAAAAAGTCACATGGATTGATGTCAGGAGATCGGGCTATGCATAAGGATAATTCTTGCTTATTACACGATAACGATGCCGCTAGAAAGTAAAAAACAATCTTTACTCTTCAATGCTTTTATATTTTGTGCTTTTAAAACTTTAGTTATTTTGTTATTAATAATCTATATACACACAGTATTTCATCAGTTATTGTGATAAGTAACATATTCCTTTGATATACATTAATAACAAAATATATATGTATTTATGTTATTTATCATAATAGCTGATGATTATTTATGTGCATTTCTGTTTTCTTGTTGTATATATTGTCTTCACGGACATTAAATTTGATTAATTTTACTTATTAAAAATATTCGTTCACGCGAAATTCAGCAATACCTAGTCTTTTTTCAGCAATTTAAAACCAAAATTTCAGATTATTTTAAAGTTTGTTTTAAATTGTTTAAAAAAGACTTGGTATTGCTGAATTTCGCGCGAACGATTCTGGGTGAATATTCAAAATTTCAGATTATTTTAAAGTTTAAAAGATAATACATTGAAGAAACAATGGTTTTATTCAAAGGATTATCAGTTTACTGTGAGAATCAATGTGAAATAGGTCTTCGTTTTGTCACGTTGCTATTGGCAACTAGAGACCGGTGAGGTGCTAGGTTGAAAATTGATTTAAATAAATAAATGGTATTTTAGTTTTTTGGGTTTGTTTTATTTTGTTAAACAAAAGAAAAAATCGAAAGTGAGGTTGTGAAAAAGCATGAAGAAAGAGAAGGAGTCTGGCCGTCTTAGGATATACAGGGTGCGGAAAAAGTTCCCGCAATTTTTAACAGTACTTCACCAGTAAAAAAATACCGCGCAACAAATTAAGTCTATCCACAAAATGAATGATAGCGTTTATTAATTTAGTAACAATAAATAAAATCCAAAACATTTACATCAAATGCTCAAAATTGCCTCCTTTGGCCTCAAAACATTTACGGGGCCCTTTTCGAAAAGTGCCGACGTTGGTCGCGCATTCTTCCACCGTAATCTCGTCCCAGGCATGTGTTAGAGACGTTTTGACGTGGCGTATCGTGTTCCGAGATTTTTTGCTCCATGATGGACCATACTGAGTAGTCCATTGGGTTAAGATCTGGTGAGTTTGATGGCCAAACATCCTTGCACAAAAGCTGGGAAACAGCTCAACCCACACAGCGATTGAGGAATTAGCGGAATGTGCTGAAGCCCAGACCTGCTGAAGCGTAAATCCTTCTGGGCTGAAGTGCTGTGCCGCCTACGGTTCCAGTACATCACGGAGGACACGCAGCTGATAGCTGGCGGCGTTAATTTTGACGTTCCGCTCGATGAAGACCAGCGGCGTCTTTCCCATGGCGCAGACGCCGGCCCATACCATAATTAAGGCCGGAAAATGGCTTTAAATAAAAAATATTGTTGTTGTTCGATTTAATGTGACATTCGGGGAAAAAAATCATGTTGATTGAAAGATTTGTGCCCTTTAAACAAAATTTAATATTAATCGATTTTTTGAAGTACATCGTCAGTAGCAAATAATCCTTCTTTTACGAAGAAAATGTTAATTTAAGAATGCAAACATAACCTTAAATTAAAAACAAAAATTGAAAATCTGATATAATTTACAAAAGTAATTCAATTATCCTACACATCTCGTTAGAAGGCGCTCGCGATCAAGACTTGTGTGTGTATTTAACTGCCCATGCTTAGATAGGAGGGCTTTGAAGAACAATATAAAAACAATCTATTTATAATCAGTGGCGTAGCAACGCTTTTGAGGTCCCGGGATGGGAGTTCCTGGCCGTGCCCCCCCCCCCCTTCCATTATTAACCTCTCCCCATATTGTGGATGTACTATCTGCACCACAAAACTAAGTCATAATCTTAAATCCAGAAAAACTTACTGGAAAAAAATTATGTGGATAGGGCTTACTATGTAAGTATTCATAGAACTTAAAGGAAAACTATAATAAAAACACAGATTTTGCGTTTTTTTATTACTTTTTCAAATATGTAGTTTTTATTTCAATTAAAATTAATGACAACATGTAGAAAAATTACTTAACTTATGGAAAATAAAATACGCTTAATGATTTAGTGAAACTGCTTTTACCGAACTTTTGCTTCTGCAAATATTTTGATACATTCGTCAAAATTTATTGTTTTAGCTACTTTGCTTGCTATTGAAAGTATTGCTAAACTTTTCAGTCTTGATTGACTTTTTGGGAAGGAGTTACTTTGCTTCCCAAACATTTAAATATCATAACTTACGTGGAAGGACTGAGAATTCATCACCAGTTAAGCCTTTTCATCACCAGAATGGAGACAAGAGTTTTTTGCTAACAGCGTCGAGTCGAGAGTATCTTAATGCTGCTATATATTAAATTTAATATCTTGCATATTTAAATTTAATTAGTTGGAGTTTATTTATTAAATAAATAATTATTTGTTTTTGCTTGAAAAGAAAATTTTAGTTTGAGAGTTTATTTTCAACCAATGAGAAATGAGCGAGTTGACGTCACACGAGTTCTCGTGTGTGCTGACGTAGTGACAGAAGTCGTTTGGGAGCGAGACGATAAGGTTGGTTGGTCTCGAGTCTCTCAAGAATGAAGAGCGGGAATTTCAATTACGCTAGGTCGCTGCCGAAACTAAGAAAGTGATAATTATATTGATGCAGTTGACGAAACTCAAGTAAGAAGTATCTGTAAGAATTCCGATAGCCTACTCGCTACATTTCGAAGTCAGTATTATCTGTGATAATGGAAGATTCCCTAAGCAGACCTGATGTCAGTAATTAATGTTTCCAACATAAGAGTGAAATTATTTTTGGATAATTAAAGGACTTTATTCTTCGGATAGTTACAAGCTAGAGTAACTGTGAATTTCTATTGAAATGTGTTCAAAGAAATTAATGAAGAAAGAAGATTAAGATTGGTTTTCCGAATTATAAGAGAAGAGTCCATTTCGTATAAGGTGACAGCGGTAAGCAAGCCTAAGAACTCTATCGATTAAATTTATTCGTAAATTTCTAAGAAGGAACTAAACGAAGAAGCGATTCGTTTATACGGAGAAATTAGTATTATTTGTTAAAAGGAATCGAACTGAATTTGAATTCCAATTATATTAATGGAACAGAACGTTAGCGAAGTCCGTGACGTCTGGAACGGTCCAAGTTCAGCTGAACAGAGGGTAGAAGAGTTCGAGAATCTGAATCATAGAAGTGCATTCGAATTGCGAAGTGATTTACTTGAAGAATAAAAGTAAAGGAGTTATTCTAGAAGAAAGTACAGAAATATTAAGAAGAAGGAAATTCTGGAACGAAAAGTGATTCGAATAAAAGAAGAACTCTTAACCAATTAATAAGGAAGAATTAATTCATACAAGTGGAAAGAAGACATTACACAGAAGAGGATTCAGTGTTTCCTACGATAAAGGTTACAAGTAGGAAAGTGCAAGTGTGCAATAGTGATAAATGTTAATGGACACTTAATGTTAATTAATTAAGTATAATAATTAAGTGCTTATTAGTAATGTCAAAAAGTGGTTGATATTTAAAGTAAATCAGTGCCACTAGTTTTCGTGAAAGGTGCTCCAATAGTGAATCATCACTCGAGGTCAACAATCTGTAAGTACATTTTACTTTATATATTTTGGAGTGATTCGAGTATTGAAGAAGCCTAAGTACGATAACGTGAATAGAATATTCAATAAGTATTTGATTGAATGATTTCATATTTATTTCCACATAAGGGAAAAACCAAATATAGTAGTTAATATTAAATTATTGGGAATTATAGTAGGTGTATATGTGTATAAGTATTAATTTGTAATTGTATGTTTGTGTATGTATGCATTTTATGTATTCATGTATGTATGTGCATATGTATATTTTTATACGGTCTTTACTGTTTTTAAACATTAATCATAGATTTTTAGTAATGTATAACTTCCAAAAAAATTTAACAACCTTATATACTTAGTTAACTGTTTATGTCAACTTCCCTTATTCAAAAAAAAAAAAAAAAAAAAAAAAATATATAAAATTAACCTAACCTAACCTAACCTAACCTTAAATTAAAGTTATGAATTAATATACTGTATAATCGGCAATTTTAGTCTCTTTACTTTTCTAAAATATGCATATATAACTAATAACTCAAATATATCAATATGAATGTACTCAACAGTAGCACCTGTTGATAGGAAGCTCTACAAATGCTTCCTAACAGGACTATGATAAAATGTAACGGAAATAAAATGAATGGATGAAAAAAATGAATACGTGTGAAATTACCATTTTCGATTATTGAGTATTTTAAAGTATAAGTACATTCACATAGCCATTGTTAATATTTTTGTATAAAGTAGTTATATGATATTGTTAGTTAAATGATAAGAGCTATTAGCACATACTGAGATACATTATATTATGTTACATCCACACTGAGATTAAGTATAATTAAGGTGGTCATTGTTTGACGACATATATAGTCCATTGACATTATATACATTGAGTTTAGAAAATATTTAATATATGCAAAAGTGCATACAGTTTTTATTCATGTTACCCTTAGCAATACATGAAATTAGTCAATACAAGATAACTAATGAGTATTGTAATAAACAATTTTAAAATTTTCATAGCCCTTGTTTCTCTACTTTGGTGTGCTCTTCTCTGGAAGTATGCGTTTTGTGCAATACCCGCAGCACTTAACAATCAACAGACGCAACACTAAAGCCGAACGCGCATTGAACCACGTGTCCGTATCCCGTAAACGGACAAATGAAGGCATTCCGTTAAGACGTCCATCGATTCGTGACATTAAACTCAAGTATTTCTGCGAATACAGAAGTGTGCCGTACTGCCTCAATGGAAGAAAAATTCTGATTGGTGACGTTAACTTTGCGTCACATACGCAATACGGGAATCTTCAAGCTTGTTCAATACAGTGACGGAATACTTGAGTTTAACGTCAAGAATCGACGGACGTCTTACGGAATGACGTCATTTGTCCGTTTACGGGATACGGACACGTGGTTCAATGCGCGTTCGGCTTAACACTGTAACTCACGTTGCACTAATCACTGTTGCACTTTACTGTTGACTTAAGTTGTACTAACTACTGTTGCACTACACTACTCCCCCCCCCCTTTTAATGAGTTGGGGAAACGGACTGGAGAACGCGGTTTACGACCGGCACGAGTCGTGTAAGGTTCTGTAGGTGTTGAATCAGTAGACAAGTCCGACGCACGGAGTAAATGACAGGTTTTGACTCTGTTAAAGGAAACTGTTATTTAACGGTTGGGGGCATCCAAAGTTAGTGTCTTTTCCGTTCTGCTCATTATCTTAAAGGGTTCTGTATATGGTGATGTCAGTGGTAGTTTAACTGCATCTATGCATAAGAAAACATGTGTAGCTGTGCTGAGAGCTAGTTCTACAAAACAGGATTTCTTGATAGAACGACGTGGTGTTGGTCTGCTAGATGCCATGTATTCTCTCAATTTCTGTAATAGTGTTGTTGAAGATGAAGGTGATTTTGTGGATACGAAAAAATCACCAGGCAAACGTAATGACTGTCCGAATACTAGTTCGTATGTGCAACGCCTAAATCAGCTTTAACTTTGGTACGAAGATCTAATAATACGGCAGGAAGAGCAAGGGTCCAGGCTCCTTTATAGTTGTTAATTGTGGCTGTTAGAGCTGATTTCAAGGTTCTATGAAACCTCTCTACCATACTATTGTCCTGCGGATGGTAAGCTGTAGTCCTGGTGCATTGAAATCCGAATATGCATCCGAGTTTATGAAATAAGGTTGATTCAAATTGGCGACCTTGATCTGTTGTAATGAGTTGTTGTATCGGGAGATCCATTCTCTGAAAAACGTTGTTGCAACTGTTGGGGCTGACATTTCTGATAGGGGAATTGCTTCCATCCAGCGGGTGTATCGGTCTACTAGTGCTAGCAGGTATCGGTAACCTTGAGAGCACGGAAGCGGACCTACTAAATCGAGATGGATATGAAGAAATCGTCCTTGTGGAACAGCAAACGCTTGTAAAGGAGCAGACTTGTGTCTACTGACCTTGGAACGTTGACAGTCTTGACAGATACGAGTCCACCGACTGACGTCTTTCGTCAGAGACGGCCAGACGTAACGTTTGACGACAAGCTTTGATGTTGCTTGTATACTGGGATGAGCTTGACTGTGAAGGCGTTCAAAAACTAAATGACGAAAATCGACTGAAAGATGTGGACGGTCTTGTCCAGTTGATTTGTAGCACCAAAGTTTATATTCTGTTACGAAAATGGGTACTTCGTGGATGTCTAGACTGGAGGATCCAGAGCTATAGAGTTCCTGATCTGTCGTCTGATCTATTGCCAGTTTGATATAAAAATCGTGTCTGTGAGTGACAATGCGGCAATGGTAGTGAATCGAGATAAGGCATCGGCAACAGTATTTTTGTCTCCTGGAATGTATCGAATGAGTGTAGTGAATTGACTAATAAAGTCTAGATGTTTTTGTTACCGAGGTGACGCACTGTTAAGATTTTGGTCAAATGCAGGGCTAAGTGGACGATGATCCGTAAAAACTGTGAACGTTCATCCTTCTATCAATGGTCGGAAATACTTTACTGCAGTGTATATCGCAAGTAATTCTCTATCATAGGTGTAGTACGGTCTTTCAGCAGGGGTAAGTCCACGAGAGAAGAATGCCAGAGGAACAAGGGTTGTCCCTGTTATTGTTGAAGAGCTGCTCCAATTTCAGTAAGGGAGGCATCCACTGATAAGAGGAGAGGTTGCTCTGGATTCGGATGTGCCAGGAGGGTTGTCTTTGCCAGCTCCCTTTTAAGTCGCTGAAAGGCTGGAAGTGTGGCCTCAGTCCATTGAATGGGTCTCTTGTCCTTCTTTTTATTATCAGGTACAAGATTAAAAAGTTCACTTTGCGTGGCTGCTGTGTGTGGCATGCTCCGCCTATAAAAATGAATAAGTCCTAGAAAGCGTCTTAAGTCTTGAATTGTCTTTGGGGTTGGGTAATCAAGGACGGTTTGTACTCGGTCACATTGTGGTTTAATGCCCTCTTTATTAACAGTCCACCCTAAGAAATCAACCTCTGCAACTCCAAAAGTAGATTTGGATACATTGCTAGTTACTCATACTTTTGGAGGACGGTAAAGAGCTGACGTAAATGCTGTCGATGCTCTGTCTCGTCGTGTGATGCAATGAGGATATTATCTAAATATGCAAAGGCAAAGTCTAGATCTTGTAAAATGTAGAGCATAAATCTCATAAATGTTTGGGCTACATTGCGTAAACTAAAAGGAAGGCGAAGGAATTCGAAGAGGCCGAATGGTGTGACAGCGGATGTCTTCGGAATATCTTCTTATATAACTGGAATGACGTAATTGGCTCGAACTAGATCGATTTTGCTGAACACCTGTCGTCCATAGATTCCAGCATTGAAATCTTGGATGTTAGGTAAGGGTAGCGATCTGGAATGGTCTGCCTATTAAGGGCTCTGTAATACCCGCATGGTCTCCAGCTGACGTCCTTTTTACTAACCAAGTGAACCGGTGAGGACTTTTGGAAGGCCTACAGATCCAGGCCTCGTTGCACATGGTTTGGAAGTCTAAGCGGGCATTTTGAAGCTTATCCGCTGGTAAACGTCGGGCTTTAGCAAAAACAGGTGGTCCCGTAGTGGTGATAGTGTGTGCGAGTGGAGTTTTTTTCCGAAACTGTGTTGCAAGCTCAAAAGAGTTGCTGAAAATTCGGAATAACTGCTTTGCGGAGGTTACCTATGGTTGGAACTTGAGTTACTCTACCATTAGTTGAGAGACCTGTAGTTGAATCAACCATTTGTCGTCTGTGAAGGTCTACCACTATCTGATATTTAGCTAAAAAATCAGCACCGAGGATGGGTGTGGTGACATCTACTAGAACAAAGGGCCAGGGCATGTCGCGACGAAATCCTAGATTTACTAGAACCAGACGGCTTCGAAACACAGCAATGGGTTTTCCTGAAGCGTTGAAAAGAGTAGTTTTTGTGGACCATATCTACGCTGTGGAGGTGAAGGTGGGAGGACTGAGACTGCAGCTCCTGTGTCGACAAGGTATCTCATGCCACTAGATTTGTCGTACACGTAAAGACAGTGTTGGCGGGCATTACTGATGGCTTCATCATCTACCGCCGTTAGTGATGAGCATGGCTGTTTTCCGCTGCAAGGTTGTACACACTTTCTGGCAGCGCTTCAAAATTATCTTTGGTACCAGCATTGACCTTGTGAACCCGATCTGGAACGAGATGACGTTCGATTAGGTGACTTGGAACGATTTCTGAATCGATGTTGTCCACGACGTCGAGGTGACTGGCTTATTGCAGCTACGGCTGCACTCAGCTTTTCTATACTTTCCTGTAGAGATTCTAGAGATAATGATCTGGTCTCAGTTATAGTATCGGCAAGCGTTGGGGCAACAGCATAAACAAAAGTTGGTTGAACAACTTCTAGAATACGGTCGGCCATGTTTGCCAAATCTGGAAGCTTGTCTTTTGACGCGGTTAGTACTGCTTGTACGTTTGGTGGTAATCGCTGCATCCAGAGAGATTTTAGAGCATCCTCTTTTAGACTGTTCTTTGCCAAGTCTTGCATCATTCGAAGGAGTTGTGAAAGACGTTGATCACCTAGTGCCATTGCAGTAACCAATTTCCGTATCGAAGTTCTTCGCTCTCTCCGAATCATTGGTTTAAGATCTTTTTTTGAGAGCGCCGTATTTTTGTCTGTTTCTGGTGGGTTAGTCACTACATCGCAAACCTGATCAAGAACTTCCGCAACCACATGATAAAGTTTTGTGTCGTCCTTATTAACTCCTGCCAGTACAAAATTGGATTCAACGGCGACAAACCAGACCTCTGGCTTCCCTTTCCAAAACGATGGAATCTTCACAGAAACTCGAGATAGCATGCTTGTATCACCTTCCGCCATAATGGTGATCGAATGTTCTTTTAGCGTGGATATTAACAGCAACGATTGAGAATTTGATAGAAATTCACGCTTAGAACGGAGATCTCGTCTGGGTCACCACTGTTGGGAAGGAGTTACTTTACTTCCCAAACGTTTAAATATCATAACTTACGTGGAAGGAGTGAGAATTCATCACCAGTTAAGCCTTTTCATCATCAGAGTGGAGACAAGAGCATTTTTTGCTAGCAGCGTCGAGTCGAGAGTATCTTAACAGTCAACAGACTCAACACTAAAACTGTAACTCACGTTGCACTAGTCACTGTTGACTTACGTTGCACTAACCACTGTTGCACTACATATCCATTAGGCCATGGTGACTACAACTCACTTTACATTGCGTAGATTATTTATATTTTTAATATTTATAAATAATTAGTTCATAATAAAAGAAGCTTGAAAATTAATTTATATGTATTTAAATTTAAAAAGACAATGAAATTGTAATTTGCAAAAAGTATGATGTCCTGAGTAGAATCAAAGAGAGGCGGAATCTCGTTTTTAAATGTGGTAACCCTCCCAATCTCTCAAAATAAATCCACGAATCACTGTATTCTATCCAACTATGAGACAGAACTGCTCCTAGTTTAATATTTAAGAAATATTATATTTAAGACAAATTATATGCAACTGGAAATATCAGAAATAAATAAAAGTTTAAAGTTAAGAAAGAATAATCCAAGCCAAATGATTTTGTTATTGAAGAAACCT
>JAFIDM010105277.1:0-16303 GCA_023159025.1 Thereuonema tuberculata | reverse complement strand
TTCGATCAGACTCTGCTTATAAAGTGACTCAAACTATTTGTGAGAATATGTCTTAAGTTTATATTTTTGTTAAATTGCATCGATAAGATTATTGTGAATTACTATTTGATAATTACCAACTTGAATAATTTCGATTTAATTTGTAATCTGTTGGAATTGCTGAATTTATGAACAAAGCATTGTGTGTTATTATAATATATATATATATTTTTTTATTGATATGTAATTTCTATTGCATTAGTCTTGATTTGTTGTGTGTAATTGTATTATATATTAAGCTCATTTCAAATACATTTTGTTGCTTGATATACCTGAGTTGTTTATTATTTCTTTACTTCTCTTTTGGTATAATATTTATCGGGCTTTAGCTGTGGAATTTTCTTTGGGTCCAGCGGTTCCATAAGCTAAGTTTTATTTTCATCACCTATCTTTATGGGTGTAGGCTTCCGATTGCATTAATAATATACTCTGTTTTGTATATTCTCTCTGAGATACAGGGTTATCCGTAATAATACGTGCGTCTCGCAGCACAGTGTAAGTTCATTTGTCAAAGGCATCTACACATCTTTGATGTGTTTATTCAAAGTATCAAAACAATTTATTTCATCAATGATGCCTGTGGTACTTAAAGGAATTATAGAAGCCCTTCAGGACTTTGTCAAACTGTGTTTTATTTAAGATAACATGAGTATTAAAAAAAATCAAGTATTTTAGTAAAAAATTATTATTAAATTTTTTTCAAATCAGTATCAAATTTTTCAATTGCTTTTTATATATCAGAGTTTGCTTATCAGATGCCATCACTACAAATTTAATAACCAAGCGTAGTTATATCAACTGTAAGCAGCACGGTAAGACGCAAAAATATCCAAAGTTTTGGATCTGCTTGCTTTGCAGCATGCGATTCAGAAACTAGATGGTTTTCTCGGAAAACAAGCAGGCTTCTTTGCATGCGTCACGTGCTCTAGCGCATGCTCTGTGCAGCATGCGTCAAGCGCACTTAAAATCGCATAAGTGTGGACGTAGCTATTGATATTGCAGTGCCAATCAGCAAGAACATGCAGAAAACTCAAGCAGATAAGATAAGTAAATATACAGACCTAGCACACGAGCTCCAGAAGCAGTGGGAAAAAAAAGGGAATTTCCTATTTAACAACCAAAAAAAAAAGGAAATAAGCTGGCTGTGGGGCCCCCTAGGCTGGCCGGACCGCTCCCCCCCCCCTTGCTACGCCACTGCATGAAACACTCACCAACAATATCTAGTAACCTGTACCAAAATGAACTGAAGCTGTTTAATACAAATTCTGGATTTCTATTACTGAAAGTTAATTATATCTTTTCTAATTTATTGCCTATAGGAATTTATTTCACCTTGACGCGAAGTCTTCTTCACAGATATATTCAATTTCACTGGTGATAATCTTTTTGTTATATATATACAGTGGAGCACCGTTTATACGTTTTTCAAGGGACTGAGAAAAAAAAAACGTATAAATAAAAAAACGTATAAACGAAATTCACTAAAGTTACGAACAATTTCGTAATAACCAACAATAAAAAGTCAGAGGTAAATTAAAATATTACATGAAAATGAAATACAAGAGGTTTGTAATACAAAACTTTTTATTTTGGATTTAATGTACAACTAGTATTACTATTCATATTCAGTCTACATTTATAAAATATTTTTTTTTATTTTAGGTTGTAGGAATTTTTTGGAAAGCACAGAAAAAAGTTCATTGTGCACAGTTAAAAGTGACATCTTAACTTTATCATTTAAATCTCTGCTAATGGGGCATTTTTGCATGGTTTTTTAAACCCGCTAAAGCTTTTTGAAAACTTGACAGAGGTTTTTGAGTGCAATTTTCTAAGACTGCGTGCCTTTTCTAAGACTGGACAATCGGCAGGTGGGAATCTGAGGTTGAAATGCGCATTTTCTCTCTTCTTGAGTTCTTAAAAAAACGTATAAATGAAATTTGTGATTTCAGGAAAACGTATAAATGAAATTATTTAACGTTAATATGCATTGGATTTTGCCGGGACAATTCAAAAAACGTATAAATGATAAAAACGTATAAACGAGAAACGTATAAACGGTGCTCCACTGTATATATATAAAATATCAGTGGCGTTCCCACGGGGGCTTAAGGGGGCTGAAGTCCTCCTCAACCCAAAACTAAATAAAGAAAAAGACAAGAAAGAAAGAAATAGAAAATGAGAAGAAAACCTTTATTAAAGCAATGATCTCTCTGTATTTTATTATTTTGGAAAGTGATCTTTGAAACAATTTCAAACAGGCCTAAAATAAATATTCTTAAAATGAAGTCTAAATGGGCTTTTTACATCATCGTTAGCCCACCCCCTCCCCTTAATCCTGGGTGCGCCACTGTACAATATTCGCAAATTATACATTACTAGCAGCAAAGCCAGTAGGCTGACAGGCATAAAAAAATCTGAAAAATCATTTTATTATCAACTGTCAAATATAAAGTAAATGTAAACTAAATACTGCGCTAACTTGTGAACGAAGCTTCTATGACAAAAATGGTTTTGAGTTTCGAAATCAGCGTAAAAAACTGAGTAAGTATGCCAAATTTCATTAAAATCGATGCAGAGGTAACAAAATTATTTGGTTTTAAACGTATGTTTTGTTAGAATTTCAGGTAAAATTTCATGGAACCAACATGGAATGACAAAATGAACTAATATTTTATCCAATTTGAGTATCTTTGATTCAATGGTACCATTGAGAACCCTTGGATCTATCTTAATAGCTTAATTACATCGAGTTACAGACAGACAGACGAACTTGGCCAATTATATAAATTGATTACTATTTGCTAAACGGCATGGTTTAAACAGCGAGTGAGTCTAAGATCCTGGCATCCACCCTCCTAAATTTTGAAGTATTGAAATAGTTGATAGTGGATCCAATGGTTTAGGCGTTGGACTGCGAACTGGAAGAGTCGGTCAGGGATTATTCTATACGGACCCTAGAGTTCATCCAGTCCTCTGCCAAATGGTTACCGGGCTTCTCATTCGGGCGTTAAAGGTAGGCGGGCGTCGGGCTAACCATCCGACTTCAACTTGTTCCGCTGGTCGAGAATTACTAGGAGCCTCTCGCTCAGCCAAGGGCCTGTCCATACTTGTAATAGAACAGCTTCTAAATAGTTCATGAGGAAAGGGATCTTTCGGGTCTTTTTATTTATTTTGGATGGTGGGATTCGTTCTTTTCTATTTGCGTTTAGTTTTGTGTTGAAAGTGACTGATAAAACTCTTGGCATCACCCAAAAAAAAATCGAGATATTCCCGCGCTATCGACTCTTGTAAAATTAAAGCCATTTTTGGTCTAGTATCATTAATTTATAGATTACCTTAATTGGTAATATTACTTGCAGGAATAACTTTAAGAAGGAAAAAGAAAAGTTTCTCGGAATGACTCATAGACTTGTAGATTTCACTGCATTTCGGAAAAGATACCAAGGGTCATCCCTCGACTCATCTTTATTTCCTTTAAAGAAATGCCTAAATTATCTGACTTAATCGTTTTATGAAGAAACTGGTTTAAGTAATATATAACTGAATAAAACTGAATTTGTTTTGATTCAATTTGCTACACTAAAAGTTATTATTCTTATAGCCAACTTTAAAAATAATTAAGTCGTTTTTTTTAATTATACTACTACTAGCCGGGTACCGTCGCTTCGCTCCGGAACCTTTGCATACATAGCATTAAAAAGAAAAAAACTTTATTTATTTAACAAATTAATATTGAGATCGGAGAATATACGACTTTCCAGCCCGTTGTGCCCTTCTCCACTTAACTCAGGTGTATTGCGGATTGGCGCCACACACCTGGGGTTGCCGCCATACACTTCATCGTCAGTTTGCTAGATTATTCCCTATCCCGAATTTCGAAAAATCCGGCCTTATTCCTTGTCTACATCATAAAGGAAACTTCTGTGTAAAATTTCAGCTTTCTAGATCCAAGGGTTTGGGGTGAGCGTTGATGAGTCAGTGAGTGAGTGAGTCAGGACTTTTCTTTTCATATATGTAGATTTTCATGAATTTTGTTTTGTTAACATCATTGATTAGTTCTTTATATATTATATTTGGATGTGTTATTTTCTCATTTTCAACTCTTATCCGATTCGTTTTTTACATATTATTCCTGGTGTTTTGATATCATGTTTATTTATGAAAATACGATCTATATTTGTTTTCGTATTTCCATGAATTGTACAGTTTCTTGTTGTTCCGTAAAGACGATTTTTGAAACCATTATTGCACATAAGTTTTACGTATTTCTGCACTACATTGTTTTTATTCATTTTGAAAATATCTATATTTACCTCGCCAATCAGTATAGTTGGACAGTTGTTTAATATATTTTCATTTTTTATGAATAGATTCTCTATTTCAGTAACATTTTAGTAATTTGTAATTTAGCATTTTGCTTACAGAATGACAGACAGAATAACGTTTTATAATATACGTTTTTATAATATATAATAATAATAGCCGGGTACCGTCGCTTCGCTCTGGAACCCTTGCATATATAGCATTAAAAAAAAAAACTTTATTTATTTAGCAAATTAATGTTGCTATCGTCGGAGAATATATAACTTCCCAGCCCGTTGTGGCTTCTCCGAATAACTCGGATGTATTGCGGGTCGGCGTCACACACCGAAAATTCACATTTTTGCATGTATCTTGCAAACGCTGAAGCGTTTGTGAATAAGTGACATATCGTTCGATAGAACTTTCAAATACCAACATTTTCTCAATATAATGTTCTCTTTCATCTTTTATACTTTTCGTTTAAATTGAGTAAAAGTCAAAATTTGACCCTTTAAAAGGCGCCATCTTGGAAACCAAAAACTTTTTTCGAAAGATTTTTGTAGCATTTTGTTTGTCTTAAAAAGATCTACATTTTATCCATTTACATGACCACTCTATCTCTTATAGTTTGGTCACAAAATTGGAAAAACATAAAGTCTTATGACACACAAAATAACGCTTTTATAATATATAATAATAATTATTTTTATGAATATATTTTTTTGTTTTTTGTTTTTACGTCGATGAAAAAAATAAAAGTAAATAAAGCTTGTATCTATAGTCCGACGACGATATTGTGACGATCGGAAGGAACCCACGTGTTTACAACGTATCTGTTTTTCAGCCAATCACAAACAAGCGCGCCTCAAAGCACAGGTCTCTATTAATTTCCCTCTAAATGTCGCCCCAGAGTATTTTACAGAGCAGTGCTCGAAAAATTATTTTACATGTTGAAGATTATTTCCGAGAGGAATTGGACAATGGAGGACTAAAATTAAAACAAAATTTTTGTTTTAAGTTTTGTTTTATAGCTGTAACGTAATGTTCTTCGGAACCTCTGAGAGAGGCTAGTGCTGACGTCGAATTGTCATGTTATCGTGGTCGGACTATACATGTGTTTTGTCGATAAATTTGTAACCAATGAATGGATTTCCTTGAAAGTTGATGTACATATTTATGAGTAATAATGTTCAGTCTTTCCTTAGTATTTAATTTTTTATAGTTGATCAATTTAATATGGCAGCGGGATATTATGGTGAGTTGGCTGAAATGAATAATAGCAGATGACAGCATTGTAGAGAAGGCTTTAATAATAGCAGTGTGATTAGTTATTTAATAGAAGAGCTAACTGGCTTCAGTAAAAACTCTCAGAATCTATTTACCTTGCAAAGAAAGTAGATTCCAAGTTCTTTTAATAACCTCTATTTAGGACCAGTGAGAGTATTTATTCATTTATTTTATTTCGCTACATTTTTAATATCCTCCAAGTAGAAAATCCAATGTCACTAAACCAATGATTTCTGCTGGATCCGAAATGTCGGAAGAGTGGAATGTCACGTGAATAGTCCTTCACTTCAGAGTTTCAGTCGGACAAAGCGAATCTATATCTTGTCCACGATTTTATTCCAGCTCTACTTAATTTTTAGACAGGCGATTATAATTATTATTATTTAAAATTAGAAGCCTTTGAGCTAGAAACCGGCAGTACAAGCATTACGTCGCTCCGGGCCCCATCCAGCGTTCTTTAAAAAAAAAAAAAAATCACTTAAAAAGCATTATAAGCGTCGTTTTATATTGAGTGCTGAATTGTAATACCGTCCTCATAGCGCAAAAAGTAATATTTCTGGGGTAATGGCATGGGAGGACCCTAAAATCATTTCTCCCGCCAGGGCATCCAACTTTTTTGAGCTACACTGCTTTGAGCTATATAGTGTGTCGGGAAAGTTCCCGTACACCCTATTACGTAGTAATAAATGTAAATATTTAGTATTGAATGTTATTTCAATTGTTGACACTAGAATGCAGGTGGCATACACATGTTACAAATATGGTTAATCCCGCAGCTTGAAGACGCGGGTATCATGGAACGCGTATGGCTACAGAAGGATGGGGCACCTGTTCACTTGGCTCTTACTTCTTTCTTCAGGAACATTTTCCAGGACGCTGGATTGGTCGCGGTACTCCAGCATTGCCAGATCCATTGAAATAGCCACCACGAAATCCTGACCTCATGATACCTGAGAACTCATTGTGGAGAATCATCAATCAAATGAAGAATTGCGCAATGCATTTGAGGACGCAATTCGAACCATGAAACCGGACCTGCTCCAAAAAATGTCAAGTAGGACGTGGCGGCTTATGAACTTGTGTGTACAGCATGATGGCGAACACACAGTCGCATTGGACACTAAATGTGTAAATATTTTCTTAAAATATGACTACCAATGAAGGGGTACGGGAACTTCCCGGCCACACTACTTAAATCTTGGACAGCTGTTCCGAGTTTGTTTAGTTCTCGTCCGTCAGACTATCCAATGTTTCATAGATTAAGAGAAGTATGAATTTTTAATTTTGAAATTGTATATTGCTCTTATATCATTTTACACATGAACCGGGATTGATTGTATGATGTTAGGTGTTTTGAAACCTGATTTTTGATAAAATAGGGATACTGCTGAGCTATTGGCATCATACTGGTATCTAATAGAAATGGTGATGGTTATGAATTTTAGAATCTGGAGAAGGAGATATGGGGTCGTATTGGGAAAGCAATCTGTAATCATTAAAAAGTAAGAATCTCTGGTAGGGGCGTTTGCACCTTTGGCCCTCCCACTATAATAATAATAATAAGAAGAAGAAGAAGAAGAAGAAGAATAAGATGAAGAAGAAGAACATATGCTTCCTTTCCTCACACAGGGTATCACTTACCTACAGAGCAAGAACACTGAAACAGCACACCCTGCAAATTACCGTCCAATCACTTGCCTCCCCACACTTTACAAACTCCTCACCTCCTGCCTTGCAGACAAAATTTACACACACATCGAGACACATAACATTCTTTCCGAACAGCAGAAGGGCTGTCGCAGGAATTCCCAGGGTTGTAAGGAGCAACTCTTTATTGCCTCTGTAATCCTGCGCCAGGCGCCCGCGAAGAATAGGAACTTACATATCGCATACATCGACTAGAAGAAGGCATTTTACTCAGTCCCTCATTCCTGGCTTCTACATACTCTTCGTCTATACAAAATACACCCAAGATCACGGCATTCTTGGATGCCACGATGAAGAGTTGGAACGCAACATTATACCTACGCACCTACATCAATGCAGACCCATTCCCGTAAGGAGAGGTATTTTCCAGGGAGACTTCTTGAGTCCTCTTTGGTACTACCTCTTCTTGAATCCATTGAGCCACATGCTAGACAACACAAAACAGGGTTACAGGCTTACCGCAGGCACTTACTCTACATGGATGATATTAAACTCTACGCCATAAACAACGCACAACTTACTAATTTACTACAAGTTAGCACACAAGTATCAGGGCTTCCAGCAAGTGCGTATCATTGACTAAGCAAACATCAGAAACGCACTCAAGAAAACATACTGTGCAACATCCTCAAAACATAACTCAACGCCAGAAATAAAATTAAAGCCATCAATACTTTTGCCATCCCCACACTAACATATTCGTTCGGCATAATTTCATGGACAAACACTGAACTCGAAGCACTACAACGCACAACACGCATTACATTCACGAAACACAACATGCACCACCCCACGTCCGCTACGGAAAGGATGACTCTTCCCCGCAAGGAAGGAGGCCGAGGACTCATCAATCTCTTCACCCTACACGAAAAACAAGTACACACACTTAGAGAACACTTACACTAAAGAGCACAACACTCCTCACTACACTCAGCCATTGTCAAGGCTGACACACACCTCACACCTCTGGACCTCGCAACACTTACCACCCCCGACAACCACACACAGCAGCTGCGTGAATCATGGGCTCGTAAGGAACTCCACGGCAGACATCGCCACGAACTCAGCCAACCTCATGTCGACATGGAAGCGTTGAACAGATGGTTGACGAGTGGTGAGCTGTTTGGGGAGACCGAAGGGTTCATGATTGCAATACAGGACTAAGTCATCTCCACACGAAACTACATGAAACACATCCTACACGACGCAAACACGCTTGACAACAAATGCAGGAAATGCCACACTACGCATGAGACGATCGACCACATAATATCAGGCTGTCCCCTTCTCTCCCAAAGAGACTACCTCCACCGACACAATCAGGTAGCGTCGATTGTTCATCAACAGCTAGCACACAAACACTCACTTATTAAGAACACGATCCCGTACTATAAGTACATACCACAAAGCGTATTAGTCACCCTCATATAAACTGTACTGGGACAGCCGCATTCACACAGACAAAACCATACATCACAACAGACCTGATAAGGTCAACAAACAAATCTATCTCATTGATATTGCAGTGCCTGTCAGCAAGAACCAAGAAAACTCACGCAGGCAAGATCAGTAAATTCATCGACCTAGCATACGAGCTCCAGAAGCAGTGGAGGCAGGACCGAGTACGTGTTGTACCCATCGTCCTGTCCGCCACTGGTTTGGTGCCTCACACATTACACCACAGCCTCAGCACACTAGGACTTCACAGAAACAGCCAGAAGGCTGTTATACTCGACACAATACGCATAGTTAGTTAGAAATTTATAGACATAACCACACATCCCTAACCTTTCTTTCACACTTTTTTTTACACTTGGCAATATGTGCTTTGGTCCTTGACCCGCCATATTGTCTTTGCTGGGGAAAAGTAATGGTTTGAAACTTCTACAAAATAATAATAATAATAATAACACATCTTTGACTGGATTAATTGAGCAATTCAAGTCTCATCCAGAAACCCAAGAATTGTCCAAGTATCTTCGCAAAATATAAGCAGTGGCTAGTAAAAATAATAATAATAATATTAAATGACACATATACAAACACACAAATAATCAATTTAAAGAACCATTTTTTTTTCTTTTTACTGGCTGAAGGTTTTTTATTAATTAATTAAAAACAAGAATTGTTAGTTAGTTTGTTTTTTCATAAAAAAAAAATTGAAAAAAAAACAAACAAACAAACAAAAACTTCGAAAGAAAATACAACGAAACATAGATACTTCGAAACCGAAGAGATTTACTTTCAAATATCCAGGATTGTGGTTATCCAACTTTAAGCAGGAATGAGACGGAAATAAACAGCTGCCATAAATAAAAAAGCCAGTTTATTTTATACTCAAGTTCAACCACTGTGATGTGAATTATTAAAAAGGACATCCGTGTGAAACTCGACAACGTTTTCCCAATCGGAAAAAACAAGCGTCTCAAAGAGTAGGTCCTTATTTGATTCATTTAAAAATTCAGTCTCATGAATCTAAAGATTTAAGAACACATAAAAAAGGACTTTTTTTAAGAAACTCTTTTAAAGACTACAACTCTATATGTAAGAGCTTCCAGAGACACATATCGAATTATTGTTCGCTTTAAAACAAAGTAAAATAAGAAGAAAGAAAAGTTTTAATAACAACGCGAGCTCCAGAAGTCATTCTGAAAAACATTTCAGGAAGATAATTTATTCATAAATCAAGAAAACACCACAAATGGACAGTAAATATGCCTTCGCACACTCAGCCAACATCAATGGGAATCCTGAACAGCTGTTTCATCCTTATTATCGTCCTTAGGAATTATCAGCAGAATTTACCCTCGATGTTTGGCTCAGACTGCGTGCAATTCTGTGGATTTCACAGGATTATTTTTTATTTGATTGTTTTTGTTCTCGGGGGCCATTCCCGGGAGCGAGAATGGTTTTCCCTTAACTTTCGCGCAGTCTGAATCAAACATGAAGGGTAAATTCTGCTGATGATTCCTAATAAGGATGAAACAGCTGTTCAGGATTCCATTGATGTTGGCTCAGTGTGCGATGGCATATTTACTGCTCATTTGTGTTTTTTTTTCTTGATTTATAATTATTACGGACGTTAAATTTTGCTTATAATTTATTCCCATTTCAACTTATTTAATATGCTGAAATGTTAAGTCAGCAAATCCCTCAGTTTTACGATACATAAATATGATACGGTTTTCAAAATTCGTAAGCAGCTTCTGAGTTTATTTGAGTAACGTATCAATTATCTTATTTACTTCAACGTAACCTTAACTTATCAAGTATGAGCTATTGTATTAACTTCATTAAAACGTTGACGGAAAGATAATCGTGCATGATAATCTTCTCGAATAATATTTAGTGAACTAGAATCTTGTCAAGTCGCTCATGCAATTTCACTCTAAAAATTGTGTACACTGTTGTTTTAGGAACATTTGATTCACTTCAGTGCAGCTCTTACAGATGCCACAGTTCTCGCTTACGCCTGGTCGTCCATTCCGTGGCTTATCATTAACCGAATATGTATTGTAGGAATCTCTGTATATTAATAGTACCGTTTTCACTGGGTTTTAATTACTTATTAAACTCTACTCTATTGTTTTATTTTGTTTTTTCTTTCATTTTTTTTATCACATTGTATATCATTATATATGTTAGCACCATTGTTTACCAAAATTTTTTCAAGGTAATTGTGTAATGTTTTCTAAAACAATCTGAAGAAGTAAGAACGTTTGTTTACTCTTATAGGAACTTAGGAATGAATGTACTCTAATAAACGAAGGACTGGTTTGGAATCGTTCTTTATTTTTGTCTAGTGCTTATTATATTTCTCAACATGAATCAAGCAGGGGAACCTTAAAAGTAACAGAAAATAAAAAATTAACATCAATGCATGTAATTAAATAACCTACATCGACGTAATAATTTCCATTGAATGAAAGAGTAATGTTTTCTTAATGGATGATGGAATTCATAACTTTTTATAAAACCCGAGGAGAGTTTTTTTCTCCATCTTTTTTTCCATTTTGTTTTTATTATTCATTGGGAAATAAGCTAGTTATTAAAACATTCAAATTAGTTTATATAAGAAAAAAAAATGTAATTCTAGTTATCCAGATATGAGCTCTTAAAACCAAATTGATATATAAATCAGTAAAATCTCTTTTTTGATTCTGTTTTCCTATAGTTTATAGTACTGTCTATTACAGAAAGGAAGAATAAAAATTTCAATAATAGACCGATGAAAAACATTATTTCTTTAGCAGCTAACAATACTATATACTTGAAAAAAAGAAAAGAATATATATCTTTTCTTCCTACAACACTTTAATTCTAATATCATATATGTAGTCTACGAATGTAATTTCCGTATTTCTTTGTTAAAGTCCTTTTTCATCTTCATTTCGTTTTCCCTATTTTCATCAAATTAAATTTCTGTTGGTCAGGTTATAGAATCTAATTGCAGTGGTAAATGCAACACAACGGATGACTGTTATAGAGATGACTAATGTCCTCTAAAAGCGGATATCAATTGTTAAAACGACAAATTCGTTAAATGAATAACTCCTCATTGACTAATTTCGAATTACTCACTGTGGTCTAAATATAAAACTATTAAAGGAAAAAAAATGCCAAGGCAAAGTTATCCCAGTTCCCCCAATGTTTAATTTTTTTGCTATCAAAAATATATCATGAGTTGATTTCCTGTTTCCAGGCAAGGCCACATCCTTTCGTGTACGCCATGCTTGTTAATAAGGATTGTCAAATTTCAAAAATGTGACAGTTGCTATGACGACTCCTGATAATTTTATTAGAATATTTCTGTAATTCGTATAATGAACTAAAATTAATACTTGCTCTCGAATATTTATTAGGTATTGTTATTGTAACTAGCATATAAGTTTGTAGGTGAGTATATACGTCAGCATCCGGTATTTCGACTTTCCTCGTCTCATTTTAAACTGCAACAATGAAATATCGATGGGGGGAGGAGGAGTGGAGTGTATAGGGAAAGATCTCTGCTTAAATCGCATAAATTTAAAACGTTTATTTGTTTGATATCCGAAACGGTAAAAGCTGGAAACAAAAAGTATTAGAAAGGCTATTTCTAGCGTAAAAAACATGTATTTTCATCTGGGGCATTGTAATGCTTTCCTGCGCGCGACTGAAGTTGTACAGAGAAGTTCTTTATATCTTGCAAACGAGAAATGCAATGATTTATGGCATAATTTCTCGAATATACATTCCATTGCAAAAAAACGACGTAACCTGAAAAAAGTGTCTATGGCTACGAAACTTCGCACAGACAATAAATAAATAAATATAAAGAAATGATTATAAAAGGACTTTTTATTATAGATTATAGAAGGACTGTCTTCCACTTGCAGCCATATTAATCTTAATAATAAATTAAAATAGAAACACTTACTGTTCATTTTAAGCGAATTTTCGAGATTGCTCAGTAACTTAACAAAACAAAAAAAGCTACAAAATTTGAAAAAAATCAACCATATTTTATTCTTTTAAAAATGTTTTATCAATAATGAATGCATTTGTATAAAAACAGTAATACTGTAAACACAGTAATAGTAATATAACAGTAATGTTATAAAGCATAATATAAAACTATCATATTATTATCAAGAAACCAATATGTAGTAAAATTTTGAAATTTCAATTTTTAGCAACCTATTTGGGAGCTATTGTGATAGCGACCAAATATCGTAGATATTGCTTTGTCCTGTCCGTCCGTCCGTGTCTGTCCACCCCTAACAATTCTCGAACGGAAGGTCGGAAAGACAAACGGATTTCACCATCGCGTTTAGAGGCTCAACAACATAGGAACAGGGTATTTTCAGGGACCAACGGACCCCCATGTTCGAGATACAGTAAAACCCCGTTATTACGCTCGTCAAGGGACCGTGACCTACAAGCGTAATAAGCGGGATAGCGCTATAAACGGGGAATGATTTATATGATGGGGAAACATTTAGACACCATTTTACAGGAAAGATACTTGATTCTGAAATAGATATAGTGCAAATGTGAGCTTATTTCCTATTAAAAAAATCTTTGATTGTGGTTTGCCGTGTGTGTATGCTACTGTTATAAATTACGACATTTTCAATGCGGTTCAAAAAACTATTAACATCAATTGATACTCCACTAGGAGCAATACAAATATATTTTCGGAGCAGTTTTAGTGCACTGCCCGCTATTTCACGCGCCTTTTCTTGAATGATTGGGTCATTTAATGGCACTGATGCATCACGGGACTGATGAATCCATTCAATTAGAATTTCCTCGGCATCTTCACATTTTCCACACTACTTTTTTACGTTTGCAACCATCCTTCGCTGAATTGATAATTCCATTCTTATTTTTTATTATTGTTCTCAGACTGGATCAGGGAATTCTTAGATTCTGCGAAAACCTTCTGATTTAGTGTAGAATTCTCGTCGTACTTACGAAGAATTTGCAATTTTTCACTTATAGAAAGGGATTTCCGCTTCAAAGAGTTCGAAGATTCCCTCCTACCAGGGAAAGAAAAGAATCGTTACAGTGTTACATTTCTTTTCGATACAAAATTTCCGATATAAAAAAGCGCTACAAGCGGGATTTGAAGCGTTATAAGAGGGTAAAAGTATAGAGAGTTATATAGAAAATTCCAGGGACAGTACAAAAGGAGCGTTAAGAACGGGATAGTGCTATAAGCGGGAGCGTAATAACGGGGTTTTACTGTATTTGCCATCGTTTTGATTGTATTTCTTTATTAACTTAAATGTTAGAAATGATGCAACCATTTTATTTCGGTTGTTAGCAATAGCTTGATGCTAAAGTTCTCGGACTCTTAAGCTGAAGGTATCGGTTCAAATCCGTTATGTTATTTGCTTTTGTTTTGTTTTTTTTCCTGTCTTAATCATTTTTTTCTTATTTTCCTAATATTTTTTTATTTTATTTTTCTTTTTCTTTACGTTAATGTACTTTTTTTATATTATTATTTTTAATTTTTTTATAGTATTATGCGTCGTCCTTAAATTTATGCTTTAGCACAAAATTATATTCACTTGTTACAATTTTCAGTTGAGCTTGATAAAGAAGAACATACGAGTAAATAAGATGAGACTCCCAAAAATTGAGAGTAAGTATTTCTACTTTAATTTAAGAAAAAAAAAGGACTTTTTATTACAGAGTAGTGGCTACACAATGTAATATGAGAATATAATAAAATTCTCCTTTTATAACGATACAAGCCGATGTACGGTGCGACATGAAGTCCTATAATAGTCTAATGTTGTCCTTTTGCAGATTCGTGTCAGATGTACTAGTTCAGTCACATTTCGCGATAGCTGCAACTGCCTTCCATTACATCGCTGACACGTTAGATTGCCGACAGGTCTGGAGACATGGCTGCCATTGGAGAATATGAGTCCCACGGAGACACTGTTGAGAGTCTTGCTGTGTTATTTTGCTGATAAATAGTGCTTGGAAGGCGTGACAGCGTAGACAATACAATTGGCTGCAGAATGTTGTAACGCACATGAGTGCTGTCAAAGTATCCTGTAACAAAACTAGAGGAGATCGGCTGTCATAGCAGACTGCTCTCCAGACTATAACCCCAGTCTTGATGGCAGTGTGCCGTTCGACCACTGCAGCAGAATTGGAGCGATGACCACGCCCTCTCTATACACGGATATGGTGATCATCTGTGCCAAGAGAGAAACGGTATTGTCGCTGAAAATAAGACTACTCCATTAGACACTGTGCAGGATTCTCGTGCTCGACACCACTCCAGACGGTGCTCTAGACCAGTCCAATGCTAGACAGTAAGAATGAAGTGTCGCCTCCGCCAGTTGTCGCCAAATGTGTCCTTTAATATTGCATGATGCTTAAGGAAAGTTAAGCTTATGGGCATTTGGATGAAGAACAGGGATGCTAATAGTGTCGTCATGACTGCTCTCCTGATCTCTCCAGCAATTGTTTCCCTGGGACGTCCAGATGACAGCTACGGGTGACCTACTGCACCCACTGCTTCTGCATCGTTCCGAACAAGATGGCGGCCGAGACGTCTGCATGATCACTCAGCTTCTCTTAAGTCCACGATGCGACCTCAAACTCGCTCAGTTGTTGCCAACAGGTGCGTCGTAGAAACATCTTCACAGATTATTGAACGTAACGAAACAGCAAAACCAGTCAGACTCGTCCTTCTCATGCGCTCTGAAAAGCCTGGTGTATTCATTCGTGATGAAATTTTAATCATTCATATAAAGGCATTTCCGGCCGAGTTTCGCGCCTCTCGTTCTATTTTTTAAGAACGCTTCTTTTTTTTCGGGGCTTTTTTTTTTTTGTGCAACAGAGTGCTTATTTATTTGCATTTCTATTTATTCTTTACAAAATTAGAAATAAGTTGAGATTCCTGCCTTATTATATCCTTCAGATCCATTGTTATCTGATAATAATACTTTTATGAAAAAAAAAATACCAGGATTCCCAACTGGGTCACACTTATCAAAAAATATCAAACTGATCAGATAAATCAACATAACGGAAGCAGTTTTCTGCTGCATTATTTCTTTGTTTGCTGACTTTCAAGCATAGATGACTGATCCAACAGATAAAATAATTAACATGTTTATGCACAGAAATAAGGAAAAGAGTAGGCGAGGTTTCAATAGTTTTCGATGCATCTTTTAACCAAAAATATTTCTGCAAAATCCCTATAATGAATTGAGTTTTTCTTCTTGGGTTACTGGGTTTTTTTTTCTGGCATCACCACTTGTCATCTGAGACTTACAAGATTTTAAGTCAGACTTTACATTGATTGATCTTAGTTTGTCTGTTTGTTATTCTGTTCAGTCAAACCCAAGATAATTACGACCCTGATGTATTAAAATGGTCATTCACTAGATAACAAAAGCACATTGTTTAAAACTTGAGTTTTGAGGTCTGATGTTATTTGAACAAAGCAATAAAGTTTTTT